>JAUBNQ010000011.1:7906011-7926857 GCA_032353495.1 Ctenopoma kingsleyae
ATCTGTTTATTTTCAGTGAAGATTTGTACTTGTTTTGGCAGTCAACTTTGATTATAGAGCGCCACATGCTGGTGGTTTGTTTTATGCTTTGGCCTTTTCATTAGAGTAGGTTATAACATAACCCATACAATAGATTAGAAAGTTAAGGCAGGATTTCCACTTTACACATTTAATCTAAGGAGGGATCTTTATTTATTTATATTTCCCGAGACAGACATTACGATATTGTTGCCATCCATTTGCATTTTGTGACCCGAACGAGAGAAAGAAAAAAGTCTTTTCGGCTTCCGTCGATGTCTGACGCTTTACGTCAGAATAACAATAGTCTGTAATGACAGCTCGTATGGGAAGAAAGACTATCGATTAAGATTTGATATCAGATTTTATAAAATCCCCTTCCCTGCATGTGATATTCTGTCTACAAGGTAAACAATCTCAGAAACAAACATACTTACAAACACAACTTGCGCGGAAATAGAAAAAATAGAAGTCAGCAGCTAGGTTAGGCAGACCAGCAAACAAGCTAACCTAACGTTAGCTAATGTCTGTTTTCTGATGTTGCTTAGCGGAGTTGAGGTAAATGCTGAGGTAAAAGCTAAGATTACTTTTTCAGGTTCTAAAGAGCGACTTCCCGAAACTGTTGACAATTACATTTCTGTTTTTATAGCTGCATTTACTAAAGCCGTCCGGGCATAATTGTCTACCAACCGGCGTATATCGACAACATAGTTTGTTACCAGGCTAGTTTAGCTAACGTGCTAACGTCTGATTACCGATTTCTTGTTAGCTGAACGTTAGCTACATTGTTATTCTGTCTTTAAACTTGCTACTGCAATACATATACCTCAAACGATAGGGAGCCATATGTTAATAAAAGTGTAATGTTACGTTATTTACAGTATCCAACAGTCGTTGAATATCAGACAGTGGTGTAACGTTACAGTTAAATGTCTAGTCTAACGTTAACTGTGGGTATTGTGAGCGTATAGTGTTAGTCACCACTGTCCATCACATGAATAGTTAATTCGCTGACAGTTTTGCCACCTCGCTGTATTTTTCAGCTGTGTGCACAGTCAGCGAATTAAACAAATGCCTTTTTGGTGGACAGTACCTAATTCGTGCAGGAGGCGCATTGCAGGTGCATTGCAGTGAATGCACATCATGAATGTTGAGTTAACTTCACATGTGGTGTGTCTTCGACCTAGTGTGTGAGATCCAGGAGGGACGGGGCTTTCTTGAACCTGTCAGTTAGCCAGCCGAAGAGACGGGGAACAGGATAGGGAAACAGGGCGAGGCGGGCCCCGCGGAGCCGGTGGAGAAGATGGCCGGCAGCCCGGAGAAGAGTTCCACCGCGCAGGAGCTTAAAGAGCAGGGGAACCGGCTGTTCCTCTGCCGCAAGTACCAGGAGGCTGCTACATGCTACAGCAAAGCTATTGTAAGTAAATGCGACATTAAAATAAA
The DNA here is from genome assembly GCA_032353495.1 of Ctenopoma kingsleyae. NCBI lineage: Eukaryota > Metazoa > Chordata > Actinopteri > Anabantiformes > Anabantidae > Ctenopoma > Ctenopoma kingsleyae. The sequence continues at coordinate 7,907,473 of JAUBNQ010000011.1, forward strand.
TCGTACACAAGGGGGAATGGCATCTTCTTAATAATAACACATTAAAACATGATATCCTTGTTAGAAAAATATATTGGATTAATCTAACAATAATGGCAGACCTACAGTGAAATAATGTTACTCTGCATGTGCATTGTCTCCCAGAACCGTAATCCATCAGTGGCAGTGTACTACACCAACAGGGCTCTCTGCCATGTGAAGCTGCAGCAGCATGACAAGGCTCTAGCAGATTGCAAGCATGCGCTGGAGCTGGACAGCCAGTCAGTCAAGGCCCACTTCTTCTTGGGCCAGTGTCACTTGGAGCTGGAAAACTATGATGAGGCTATTGGCAACCTGCAGAAAGGTTAGGACAGACTTCTAAAAGATAGAGGAACTTTTGCAGCATTTTGTGGTTGTGTACACTACAGCTTGCTCATGCATTGCTCAATTTTACACATGTATTTCTTCATTTATGTTTATGTCTATATGTTTAATTCTTTTTAAACTATATCATTCTCCTATTCCTGCTGTCTGTGGTTTCAGAGTTAAAGTGTTCAACCTACAATCAGTTGTAACTGCAAGTTGATTATGGGCTTACATAGATGTCAGCAGTGTTGCATTATTTTGTAATGATTTGTCAGTATTTATTGTAATAATAATTTTCGTCAATGAGAGTGTATAGAACAAGATATATCAGAAGATATGGTAAAGGATGACAAACCAGAGTAAACTAAATTTTATTTCGTTCAACAGCTTACAATCTCGCAAAAGAACAGAGGCTTAATTTTGGAGATGACATCCCAAGCGCCTTGCGCATAGCCAAGAAGAAACGTTGGAACAACATTGAGGAGAAGCGCATCAACCAGGAGAACGAGTTACATGCTTATTTAACCAAGCTCATACTGGCAGAGAAGGAAAGGTGAGTCTGGGGAGCAGGGCAGCTTTCAAATATCAGGCATCTCAGGTCTGGGAATAATTTCTTAATGAATATTTCAGGCCACAGAAACGAGTCAGTCGTGTGTCTCACTATTATTTTATTCTGGATGCAGCTGTAATTCCTTATACAATGTGTGTACATATGCAGAGAGTTAGAAGAATACAAAGAAAAACAGGATGACAATCAAAATGGAGGTGACGCTGCCAAGATTGCATCAAAACACGTATGTTTTTACACACTTATGGCTTACTTTGCTGTGACGCTATAAAGTAACAAATATAACAATTACATATTTTAATATGTACTTCTGTTTCTAAGTGTATGTTTGAATATTTGGTCAACATTTTTGTAACATTTAATGTGACCTACTTAGGACAAGTATCTAATGGACATGGATGAGCTCTTCTCTCAAGTGGATGAGAAAAGAAAAGTGAGTATGAAAATGTTCATCATTACTGAAGTCTTTTGCTGTACTGATTTGTTCCCGTTATAAGAGGATTGGTGGTTATCCCATCATGCACTGGGCAAAACCCAGAGAAACATCCTGGATAGGTTCCCAGTCCATTACAAGGCTAGCAGACAGACAGACACATGCTCATCGCGTTCACCCACACAAATGCATCCTTGCTTGCAGTACACCTACCAGTATCTTCATTACTTGTTGACATAGCAACAACAGGAGACTAGTCTCACACACACATACACACACACACACACTCTTTGTGTACAGATATATAGGCACATCTCAACCTTATTGGTTTGGAGTACATTCTCTCTGTTGTGTTCCCGTGTTTGTTGATTGTGATTGCAGTTCTTAAGAATGCACGTGTACCATAAACAGACATCAAACAAACAGACGTGTGTTATTTTCAGGTTACACTGTTCCTGTGGTAACTATCACTGTTTATGTGCCAAGGAGTGTGGTGATTAAATATCTTTGCTATATATAGTTGTTGATTTGACTGAGATAGTTGTCATGTACTTGTTGAAATGATACCACAGTGAGTACCAACAGAATGGAAATCCTGTTAATAGGAAAAAATACTCACTTTTTAAATCTGGTACCCTTATTTCAACAATTTGGTGGTATTTTTAGTATGATGTATTGTATTTCCTACAATATATTTTCTAAACTTGGAGTGGGTGAAAACGATGATGTGCATATCATTGCCAAACAGAAGTTTGTCCGTAAACTGTAACAAACCTTGTAAAACCAGGAAAAGATTACGTTAAAGCTATATCACAGCATGTTTGTGGCAAATAGGATTATACTCCATATACTGGTATCTGTCTTTTCTTTTGTCACACATTCAGAAGCGGGAGATACCAGATTACCTGTGTGGGAAGATCAGTTTTGAGCTGATGAGGGAGCCCTGCATCACACCTAGTGGAATCACCTATGATCGCAAGGACATAGAAGAGCATCTACAGGTAAACTGTCATCATCAGCTGCATGCAAAGCGTCTCACAGTTAAATATTTTCAATCAAAAGACAATATTTCCATGCACAGCTATATGCCCCTCCATCTACAAGGGTAATGAACTGGAGCAGTAAAATCACAAAACTTCAATCATATAAATTCTACCGCAATCTAGGAATGTCTAGATCTTTATTTATTAACATCCATCCATTATCATAACTGGCTGCTGTCTCAAGGGTCACAGGAGTGCTGGAGCCTATCCAAGCTTTCACTGGGCGAGAGGCGTGGTAGACCCTGATCAGTATGCCTGTCTGTCACAGCACTGACATACAGAGACAGACAAACAGTCACACTCACATTCATTTATGTCATGTATATAATTTAACGTGGGATGATTTAGTATTGTTGGATGGTATGACATTACCTAGGGGTTTACGCATCTATCATTACATTTTTACATAAATCTAACCTTTTATCAAAAGCCAATTTCAGACACACATTCCTTTCTAATAATTGAACAGCATCTGATCATACCCGCTTTATGTTTAAATGAGGAATCCTGCTCGTACCCAGTAACATTTACCATGGGTCTCTTTCTCATGGTCGTGTTTATACGTATCTGAATGAAGCTTTAACAGACTGAACAGAATAAAGCTAGTAATGTTCTAAAAGGGCTATGCAGCCAAAAATAGACAATAACTCTCTGCTGAGCACTGGAAACTATATGAGCTGAGAATAAAAACCAACCCTGAAGTGCAGTTTAGCAGCAATGTACAGTAGCAGACACTATAGATGTAAAATTACAGTTTTAGGGATGAGGGAGCCCTACCATAGTCCCTCTGTAGATCTGCCTCTGATCCAGAAGCCTTTAGTTCAGAACCCCCCATCTCACGATACTCAAAAATTCATGAGTTCTGCAGGCCAGGCTATGTAGCCCTGGCATGATGAGGAAATACAAACTGTCCAAATAAGTCAATGAACAGGGAGACTGTTGTGATCTAAACAACAGTTAAGGTTTTAGGGTGAATTACCTTCTCATGGGATTGTTTGTGTTTCTCTTTGTAAATTATATTAAATGAAAATGCTCACTGTCATTTTGATATAACTGTCACAAACAGAGCATATTCAGAGAGATTTGTGTGAGCAGTATTTAAACAATTTTTTAGGTTCATCCATTTAACATATTGCATAGAAACAGGGAATACAAAGCTTGAGTGTTATAACTAAAGATGTAATTGTGAAGAGAGAGTCATAAATTGTTTTCATAAAAAATATATACACTGGAAATAAAGTTTTATGTGCAAACACCTGTTTCACTTATAAGTTAAGTTAAATTAAATAAACCAACTTCTATTTTCCATTATGTCAACCTAAAGACAAAATTTTAACAAATTGTGTCTTCATGTACAAATACAATAAGTGCTAACACTAGCATTTAACCTGCTCTCTGTTCAGCGAGTGGGTCATTTTGACCCTGTCACCAGGAGTCCCTTGACCCAGGACCAGCTAATCCCGAACCTGGCCATGAAGGAAGTCATCGATGCCTTTATCCAAGAGAACGGCTGGGTGGAGGACTACTAAAGGAGCACCCACCTCTTCTTTCTCCATCGTACCCTAAAACTCAACACAAAACCTGGACAATACAAGACTTTAGAGAACAGATCACCCCTTGCCTGGATATGTACTTTACACAGACCAGAAAAGCCACATTATGGACTGCCAAATGGGAGCCATGTATCTGGGTCTGCTTTTTTCTCCCCACATTTGATCTTTGCTGTAAAACTACTTGCTCCAACTTTCTGAGGTTCGGTGTTCATGGCCTGCTGCTCCCTTTAAAACCCTTCTTCACTGAATTCTTTCTGTACCTTCTCTCCTACTTCCTCTTCCTCTCTGTCCTGCTGTTTCTAGTCTTTTAAGCCTGACTCCTTTCTTTACTCAAAATAAGGGGCCACGTTCTCAGGTCTCTCTTGTTTCCTCCCTTTTCTGTCCTTCTCTTTCTCTGAGTGCCACAATCCTTGGAAAGTATCAGCATTGCACGCCAGTGTGTCACAGCACCACCAATATATAAAATCCACATTTTGGTGGTAGAATGCATTAAAACATTGGGCTTTTATTTGGTATTTACTCCAGTATTGCATAGTTATTGTTTTGTTTTAGGAATGGAGTGTTTACTGACTTCTTAATGTACATTTGCTGAAGTGATAACTTAAAGGCCAAATTACTATTCAAAACAAAGGTGACAAGTTTGTATGCAAGTTTACATGATGCTAACTAAAAAATAGTCTGTAAATGTGTCAATGAACGCTTTAACCTGAGTAATTAGGGTTGAATAGAGGGAACCCCTCTCCACGTCCAGGTGGTGCTCCAGACATACTGACCATGTCACCATACTGTAAGATTTTGATTAGATGGGCAGTTTTTTTTTTCTTTGCCTATCAATCATACCCCTTTAGACAATTGAAATAAGTTGAATGTATACTTAATGTACTTTTTAGGTTCCGGCTCAACCTACAGTAATTCAGTGCTTTTAGAAAATGAATGGAAATGTCTGCTGGATAACGTTTTCACATTGCTGGATTGAATTAAATGGAAATTGTTGAACTCTGTGAATTTTGAGAAATGACGTCACCTTTTCGGCTTAATGCTAAAATCTACTTTGAAGAATGGTCTGTGCTGTCTTTGTCGTTCTTAGAAACAAACGTGCTCAGAGATTGTGTTTGGCTTGTGCTGTTTGCCTGGAATGACAGTGGACAATCAAGCATGAATTGAATTTTCTTTTCCTTCACAAAGGCAAGAAGATGGTTGTCATTTTCCTCACCTTTTTGCTGTTTTGTGCGCCTTTTCCAACATGGTTACATGGAAAATGGTTACTAAAGCTTACGTAAACCAATCATAAGAAAATGTTTAAGAATATCCTGTTTCAAATGCTGGGAGAGTTACGATCATCTTGTCTCATCCATACCTCAGTCCAGCTTCTTTATGTGCTGGTTCACTGGCATTCTCTCTAGAACATGGGTTCATTTCACTTCTATTACTTTACAGGTTTTTCTGCTGAATGTGTGTCTGTGGTAAATTCAGCCTGTCTGTGGTTCGTGTCAGAGTGCAGGCAGTGTAAATAATTTGCTTGTGTATCTCAGATTTTATTTCTTGACAAAATAGGGTTCTTTTTTTTTCTTGAGAAATCCTAGAGCTCGAGAAACTGTATTAAATGTAGATATGTTGATAACATAAATGTCTGGTTTGGTTTTAATTTGTCCCCATTAAACCGTGAACTTTCTGACTGCTTGCTGTGCCATTTCTGATGTGAGAATTTCATTAAAGAGATATCAAAAATCTGTTAATAACCACTGCTAATTAGCATAATGAATAATAATAGTGCAATTCATAAGATGAACCCTGCAACAAATGAATATAGTACAGTTTTCCTCAGTGCTTCAGTTTTCTAATTGGACAGCAACCAAATAGCCTCTTCATACATCAATACACACACATAGGTGACATTATGTGTGTGTGTCAGTCACATGCACAGGACAGCGTCACTCAGGCCTCACACACCAGGCCTATTGTCAGATCAGCTGACATCACGCTCTGTGCAAGGAGGGCAGAGGACTGGGCACGGGTCATTATCAAGGGGGACTGAGTTAGCAACACAGAGGAACAACAAAACATCAAAATGGTAAGAAAGATGTTACTTATTGTACATTTTTACTCAGATTGATCTTCGATATCACAGGATGTTACCAGAAGACAGATGATCATAGATGTCCATTGTGTTTGCAGAAGTTTGCTGTGGTTCTGCTTGGTGTCTTTAGTTTGTCTTTGAGTGTCTCCTCAACCACCCAAGGTATGGTTTCAACAACAGAATTTCATTAATGAAAATATAATCGAATTTTCAAAAGGATTCATTTGCTGATCAAGATTTGTCTTATTAATTCTTTCTTTCATGTCTATGTTGCTCCAGTTGGGCTTAGTGACAAAGTCCTGGTCTTCCCTTATGAGACAGACTTCAGCTTCGTCGCCCTAATCCCACAAAAAGACATGGGACTAAAGGCCTTCACCCTCTGCATGCGTGTGGCCACTGAGCTGCCTGAAGAACGTCAAATCATCCTGTTTGCCTACCGCACAACTGACTATGATGAACTCAATGTGTGGCGTGAGAAGGATGGACGCATTTCCTTTTACATGAGCGGTGACGGGAGCTTCTTTCACCTGCCACCGCTCACCACCTTCCGTACCAGCCTCTGCCTGACCTGGGAATCTCACACTGGCCTCACTGCTTTCTGGGTGGAAGGGAAGCGCAGCACCTACCAAGTCTACAAACCTGGGCACACCATCCGTCCAAAAGGCACCGTCATCCTGGGGCAGGACCCAGACAAACACCTCGGGGGTTTAGAGGCTGTGCAGAGCTTTGTTGGGGAGGTGACTGATCTGAATATGTGGGACTTTGTGCTCTCCAGGAGCATGATCCAGGCTTGGCACTATGGGCACAAAGTCCCAAAGGGAAATATCTTTGACTGGGCCACCGTTGAGTATGAGGTGAACGGGAACGTGATGGTGGTTGATGATGACTGACTCGATGTGGAATCAAATGAAGAGAGGAATGAAACTTTAGGGATCTGTGTTGGAGTGATACTGATATGTGTGATTGTAGTTGTTAGATTGATTGTTTTGTGTTAGGACCCTTTAACTAAAAGACCAAAAGCAGGAGTGTCTGGGACATTCAGTGGCTACCATAATACTGTTCCTACAAATTAATACTTAGATGTTTGACGAGTCAGCCATTAGCGCTCACGCGTTTTGATGCTGTTTATTCCTCTCATTTTAGCAACATGTTTTTAAAGTCATACAATCTTTGTTCTCAAAGGTTGTTGTGATGCTCAAGCACAAATAGCTGATGTGCCAGATGTATCCATAGGGTGGCAGTCTGCGCCAGTTCACATCAAACAGAAACTCAAGTCAAATACGGCTTTATCACAGGTGCATCCACTGATGTGATTTGACATAGTTGTGCTTATTAACAGAAGCCATAAGCAATTGATTAAAATGTTTGATTTGCAGTGTTTAAATTTGTAGTTATTAGCTTAAATTACTGTGACAATACAAAAGGAAATCACAATAGCGTTGAGATGGTATATTTAAAATGATACAATTAAAAGTTGAGTGACTAAAATTGCTTTAAAATAAAATTATCTTGTATTAGCTTTTTTTTTTATCAATTTTTTTATATTCTAACAAAAATATATAAATTTAAGAACCTACTAACATTAATTCTGTTTTTGCAGACTGTTTGCCCAGTGATTGATAATAAAAATATGATGAAGATATTAGAACATCGACTGGATGATGGATTATTTCTACAGTAGATTTAATTATTTAACTGCACTCAGAGACAAATAGCAATTATCATGTTTAAAATCTGTTTCTATAATGTTGCCTGTGGTTAGCATACTCACTCATGAATTTTCCATGTTTCAACTGATGTAAGAGCGCTTTTGGCTCTGAAATAAAATCTTACCATGTGCATAACTAATAATGTTTATAATTAAAGAGAATATTTAGTCTTTGAACTCCTGCAGCTTCATTTTTGATAATTGTTTAGAAGCATTTTTTAAAAATAACACATTTTATACATAATTCCAATTATTTTAGATTTGTTTATGTTTTTTAGCAATTAAAATACAACGTTTAGCTTCCATCAATCAAATTTTTAACTCACAGATTAAGTTTGACTCATTCAACTATTTATTGCATTGTGCCATTTTTACTTATGTTGTAAAATGTGTGTTCCACTGATAAAATGTCATGTTTTAGACGACCATTTTCAACCTCACTTAATGCCTCAGTTCTATGCTCCTCGTTGTGGGTTTTTGTCTTTGTATTTCTATATTTCTCCAGTGTTTCTCAGTAAGCCATGCTAAACAAAATAAGATGGATATGTTACATGTAACTTCATGAAATCAAGTCATATGGAGTTGCTTTGCTAACAAAGGCCCCTCAGAATAAGCTCAAGGTCAAATCTTCTCCATCCAAGTGTAACAGTAACCCAAAGTTCCAGTGTGCTGTCTCTGTTCGTCTCCATGGCTCTGTGCACTCATCCTCCCTGGCTGCACTACCATCATGACCTCCTTGCAAAACCAGGGAAGAAGCTTCCAGTGCACAACCCGTGCATGCAGGCTCCCTTGAGGGTGGGAAAGTGCTGCGCTCCGACTGTGTGTTTATTCCGACCAAATCACCCATCGGCTCTCTCGCTGCAGCTAAATAAGGAGAAGGCAGGGCCAATGAATTCTGACTGCGGGTCAGCAGCCAAATGTTCCACCTTCTTGGATGTTGCAATGCATCAATCGCAGTGCCCACTCACTGTGCGGTAACACCTTTGTGGACCATCTGCCCAAGCCTGGCTTCTCCTTCTCAGCCCTCTGGTACACACACACAAATAGATACACACTCACTCACACACACACACACACACACACACACACAGACGTTATTTCCTTATTTTTGCATTTCTACCCAAAAGGGCTACTAATTCTTCATACACACACATAAAAAATTGCCACATCTAGATGTACAACTTTATTGAATCATTTTCATTGTTAAGTAGTTTCAATCTGAAAAGAATGAACAGTAGCATTTTGGTAATAAGACACTAACATTACTGTGGAAAGAAAACTTTTTGCAGGCAGGTTGTATCTGGGGCCACACATTCCACTGTTTCTGCTTCAGAGAAGAACTTCAAGTCTTTAACAGAAGGACACGATCAGCGGCCTCTTCACAGAGTGGATAATTATTCCCTCTGTGCCCCTGTATTGCATGTATTATCCAACTGAGCAAACAGTTGGAGGGCTCCTTGTCCTGCTCGTGGACAGGGCCGCCAGTGTGGGCCTGTGAGATCTGCATATTGGCCCATGGTGGTTTAAGCTGTCTGAAGCAAGGCGGCGCCACTGAATGTGTGTCCATGCACGTGGTGCTGGTGAAAATGTTTTCCACGCGAGAGGAGACGGCAAAGGGAGCCCTGTGTGAGCTGGCGAGGGGAGACAGAAGGAGGGCCGTTCTGGATTCCTTCAAGCAACTTCAAATAGATTTCCAGGCAAAACATATTTGCATATGCAAGACAGTGCTACGAGCTATCTGAGTGAGCTTTGGCATGTGTGCATTGAACAGATGGATAATTTTTTTGAGAGCTTTCTTGCAGAAATTTCATCCCATTAAACTGAGATCTTGGGCAATATTTAGCCTGCTTTTGTTCATGAAGCTCACAAAGATTCATCAGGATTAAGTTCCTCTCGTTATCAGAATTAACATATGATTCTCAATAGACAATCAGAAACTTTACAGAAAAGACATATTTAAAGCTATTTCTCTGTGGGAATCCATGCATTAACAAAACCATGAGATGTAAACACACAGCAGAGGGAGGTGAAGACTGTGTTTGTTTGTTTTTCAAATTGAGTAAATAAAACATTTATGCAAAGACGTTGTCACCACAAAAACTTCACTGCACTTTAAAAAAAGCAGAAATTCACCCTTAAACATAATTTGTCTAAATGTTTACAATTTCTTGTTTTTGTGTTCACTCATGATCAGTTTTACTTTCTTATACCCGACACTACATGTAACAAGGTCTGATCTGTAACATCAGACATTTATTTAAAATATTTATGTAATATTTTTTCAGAAAAAAGGTTAAAATTGCACTTTTAGAGGGATTCAAAAAACCTCATGCGCTTCACATCCATTCAAGTTCGATTAAGTTAATATCATCTCACCACAGTCACCAAAATACCTAGGAAGGTCAAGCTATGACCTGAATGTCAGGTTACTTCTTCTCTGTTTCTTTCTTTCTTTCTCTTAGAGGTTGTAATCTGTCAGTATGGTCCCTCATCCTCCCCCTCTGGGCTGTATGAAAAATTCACCAGTCCTTCCCATTACAGTCAGTCTGAATCAGGGAGCAGGTGTTACAATGGCCACGGTCAACACTTTTATCATTTAACACTTAGCAACACAAATTTATAAGTTTATAAAACAGAAAATCACTGCACATTTATTTCTCTGTAGGTCAGGTCAAGCGCTTACTGTAGTGTATGTACTACAGATGTACACACACAAGCACGTCACAGTCCTGAATTGTTAAAAACAGATGGATCATACCCTTTTCAGTGCAGACTTTTCACACTGATGGTGCAAGACCTGACCTTTACTGTGTGTGAGTGTGAGAGCAGTTGGCTCTGTCCAGTGTGATACAGTACCTCCAGGCAGGACAGCTAACTGTCTACCTTGGCTCAGACAGACAGAGGAAAATAAGGACAGTTTCAGAGGAGTTAATTCAAACTCTGTAGTGATTGTATAGGCCTTAACTTCATTGTAATTGATATTTAGCACCAAATACACTCTGCAAGTATGAGAAAAGACCTGTATTTTCTCAGATTTTGGAAAAAAGTATTTAAAATATCTTAAGTTGTGCTTGAATACTTTTTACAAATAAAAAAAAGGAACCATTAAACATCTCTTGATGTCTATAAATAAAGACACTCAACAGCGAAGTAAAAGGTAAAATAAGTCAAAGGCAGATATCTTGGTGTTTGTAGGTGGATTCTTATAATTTCCCTATACTTTGTGAATCTTCATCAATTAAGTTCATTATGAAATCACTGAAAGCAGAATTTGCTTCCTTTCGTCACGTTGTATAATTGTAAATTTACATTTTTGACTTACATCAGATAAAACAAGCAATTTCAAGATGTCCCCTTTGAGCTGTGGGAACTTTTTAAACATTACATATTTTTGTATTACTATTTAAAAAAAATCTGTGTAGAAACTAATAAAATATGAACATTAATTTGTTAATTGTATGTGTTGTTGTATGTGTATATATTTGTCCATACCTTTCATTTGTATGTGATGTAGTCTGATGTGGATTTGATTAATTTATCAAAAAGACAACATTATACTCCTGTCTATTCATAAGACAGAATATTATTAGTGACATGGCAGTGTTTGATGAAAGGGATGATAATAATGATGAATGCAAACATCGCAACAGTAAGTGGTAGCATATGTTTAACAAACATAAAACAAAACAACATCCACCCAAAATTCCCCTCCTCTTAGTACCGCAGTGCTAACCCATTTGACTGTTTTCCTGTCTGCTGCTCCTCTGAGGAATGCAGCATCAGAGAGTAAAAGTGGGCAAGAGGCTCTGTGGTTGAATGCACTGTGGCTTTTAGCGCTGAATTCCCCTCCGACGCCTCTGGGCTGGCCTCTCCTGTGAACATATGAGCCATGCCACAGCGTGTGGTGCTGGGAGATGGTCCAGGGCCTCCTGATTAAATATTACAGCCCTCTAAATGGATGGAGATTAGCCTCTGTGGGAATGTTAGGGCTTAATTTACCCCCCGGCCACGTGTGTGTGTATATAAGAGAGTGTGTGAGAGAGAAAGCAGGAAAGGAAGGAGTTGTCGTACATGTGCCCCAGTGTAAATTGATTGCATGTTTGCAGCAGTGGGTCAGAGGAGGATGTACTGTGGTTTTATCAGCTGCATGTTCTGTAGCAGTTCAGAGGTGTGAGCAACCTCAGAGCTGTCCTGTCACACAAATAAATGTCAAAGGCTGTTTCTATGTCAGTTGCAAACACTATTAATTTTAATATCATTTTTGGTTTCTTAAATGTAAATATGAGCAAAATAACTGATAATCAGATGATTTTGTGCTGAGGATGCAGATAGACAATCAAATTATTTACATAATTTTTCTTACTTTAATTACACATTATAGCTCCATACATTTCTTGGTTCATAGCAAAAATTCATTTCTCTTGCTGAACGTTTATAGATCAGATGATTAGCTGAGCATGGTTATCATTTTTTATGAAATACGAATATGTGATTGGACAGTAGTCCAGAAATTGAAACACAGAAAATTATGATACACTGATTTTTAAAAATAGTTCATTCATTCATTATTATGTCATGTATCAATTAAGACTTTAGTTCTTAATGGAAAAAACTGGGATTATAGTTATAATTGTAATGTAATGAATGATTTAACATATTGAAATAATTTGAATAAGCTTCATTAGGTGTTGGTATATTTAAAAATCACAATGATAGTAATAATTAAACTCACAGAAAATTAACATAGATGTGGAACATCTAAAAAAAAAAAAAGGTCAGCCATGCAACACTTTTTTGGCATTCACAAACACAAACAGTACATCTACATGTACTGTAGTCACACATAAAAACAAACAAGAGCATGTGCAGGAGAGGTACGGTGCTAACACAAACAGCTTTCCTAAAGCAGTTAAGATATAATGATAAGTAAACATGACTGACATAGTGTATGTAATATAATATTGTTAATACATTTTATTTATACATATGATCAAAGGCATGAATGGTTCAGACAATTCTGGCTGCATCTTTGTGGTCATCCTCCACCACAGACGGTAAACATTCTCTAGCTGTATGTGTCAGAGGTAGAAAAAAAGATTTCCTTCACACATACTGTATGAAACAAATGACTGTCCTTTTAATTAAAGGCTGTTTTCTGTGTTATGTTATGTTATGCTGACATTCGCTCTGAATTATTGATCAGATGGTTTTGTAGTTCACCACATTTAAAATGCTTTTAAGAATGTAAGTGCATGTTTTGAGGTCTTTGCATGAAAACCCAGAATTGTATTATTTATAAATACACATAAGCTTTATGGAAAGTATGAGCTATTTAATCATCCACTCTGTTCTTTCACCTTTGTAGAGCATTCAGTCACATGCATGTCAATAAACATACAAGGGCAAGATGAATATATATTTCAACTAATAACGAATCACTGAGTTGTTCTTTTCTGTACAGAATACACGATTCAAACCTTCACAGTCTAGGTTGGAAAAAATATCAGACCTGCTCATCTAACGACACGAACAAAAGCTAACTGGAGTCAGGAGAAGGCAAACCTGGAGTGTCAGCATGACTGTTCATCAGCTGAAGCTCAGTAGAAGCTGGGTGATGCAGCAGGACAATAACCTTGAGCATTAAAGGAACTCTACCACAGAATGACTTTAAACATATAAAATCAGCCTTTAGGAGTAGTCCAGTCAGAGCCCAGACCTTAACCCATTAGCGGTGCTTAAGAAATTTGTTCACTCCAGACATGACTGAGCTGAAGCAGAGAAAGCATGGTCCAAAATTCCACCTGCATGTTGAGCAAGTTGAATACAGTAACAGGAAGTTTCAAATTATTGTTGCCAAAAGAGGTTCAACTTAACTTGTGACATATATGAAGATCACATCACATTTTATGACTAATTAATGCAGAAATACAATAATTCCAAAGGCTTCGCATACCTTTCCTTGACACTGTGTGTTTTTCTCAGTCTTCTTCTGCAGAAGTGTGCATCAGATGTATCACTGCAAGGCCTTAATTCTCTGTTAATTTTCCTCTCATAATGGACAAACACATCCATCAAACACACTCCGCATATGTGTACAGCATTTGCAGACAACGACTATTCAGCATTAACAACACATGTGCGCACAAACACACACACAGAAACACACAGAAAAAAACGCCATCTCACACATGCACAAACACACACACACACAGGCACTCTGCGCCACTGGGCAGGGACTAGCCTGAAAGATTGAAAGCAATTAAAACTATCATCTGCAGTGGCTCTGGGCAGGCCTGTGGCTGCGAGGGGGGAGCTGCCACTGTGCATCAGCTTCTCAGTCTCAGCAACGCACTTCGACATGAGAGGGAGAGTCACAGCCCTCTCTGAAACACACAGGCACTGCCACAGCTCTCCGCTAACGTACACACATGTACGCTCGCACAGGCCTCTGTCATACAGCTGCCATAACACTCAATCCCGCTGCTGATCTTTCACCTGCTCCTGTGTTTCAGTGTTTTTTTTTTTTTCTAAGAGCTAAACACATGATGAGGCTTCACTAAAACAGCTTCACTGAATAACCCCATGTTCCGTGACTGGGTTAAGCTGTTTGTTGTTGTCAACACTTTGACAGTATTGTTGAGAATTAGTGCAGGTACACTGTGTACGGCTACATAATAACCTGGCCTGAAGCACGAGGAACCAATGTGTCTCCAGAGGTGAAGTAACACAAACAGTGAAGAGTCAAAAAGTTTAAGTTAAGATGCAATGATATGAAAAATTTGTGCAAGACGCCTTCAGTGCCCAGATAAATGCTTGTTTTTTTTCATGTGCATGTCTTACACAAAAATATCAGCAGAGCCTTGGGTACATGTATTGGCCAACAGAGGAAAAAGTTATTGTTCCAGTAAATACTTTTGTGGTTTGGGATGCTTGATTGGTGCATACAGACACACACTCACCTGCACTCAGAGCTCATCAGTCTGATCTCATTAAGTGGAAGTGCTGTAACTCTAAGCTGTTTGGGCCAAACTTGGAGCAGTTTACCTGTTCAGATCCTTGGGAATGGTGGCTGTCAGACTCTGTCTGGACTGGCCCTTAACAAGTCTCCTCAGGACAACCACACCACCATTATCAACCACTGTTACCGTTTCTCTCTCTCTCTTCCTCTCTCTCCGTCCTTTCCCTCCGATCAGCTCTCAACCTGTCACTCTCACTTAGCGTCGACATTAGCACCGGTGGTTTCCTCATCCCGGTTCTCTTCACCCCTCCCCCTTCCACCATCTCCCCTTGGTGCGTTTGAATACATATCTCCTGATATTCAGCCCCTACTTAATTTGACAGGCCCCTGTTTTGTCAGTGTGACAGGCCCATAGCAAGACACTAATAGGCCACAGAGACCACCAGCAAAGGCACCAGCCAGGGAGGCCCCTGCGGTGCCAGTCCCCATCACCCTCCACGTCTCTCGGGGCGATGTGGGCAGGAGAGTGGGGGTCAGGGGTACAGTGGTCAGGCAGTAGTGCTGTCACACCACGCCACAGCAGACTGGACCAAGCCTCAATACTGACACCTGTCACTGCTCCTCTGTAACCCACCACCACTACCACTCAGCGTAGACACACATAAAAGAGAATAAAAAGAGCAGCCAGTGGGGGTATCTAGGGATCTAATGACTGTGCCTGCCACTCAAAGCCATGACTACAGTCCTCACAGAGATGGCTGCTGAGAGAGGGAATTAACTCCACGCTGTTTGTTTGGTGATGGGTCCAGTGGAGCAGCTGGGATGTGTGTGTATCTGTGTGTGTGTTTCCCTTTAGGCCACCTGTCTGACTGATTGTGACCTGTTAAACTCTGATCATGGTTAATTGGTGGCCAGTGGTGGTTGGGATGTTGGTTATTGTTCTGCTTTTGTTTGCTTCCCAGACAGGTGAGGGTGCAGATCAAAACATGACAGAGGCAATTGCTCATGACCTCATGACCTCATTTTTAAATCTACACATAGAAATGAGGTTTCCTGCCTCCTTTAGAGTTTTTGCTAAACAGCAGTCTTTCTATCGGGATTTCAAAGTCAATAATGTTTCATCTGACAACATGACAACTTTGGTCCACACTAAAATAAAATATAATGTAATATTTTTCACAAGATGCTTTGGTGATCACCTGATTTTTTTTTTTTTTTTGGTGCCATCGTGATGTTGACATTTTTGTCTTTTGGTGAGGTCTCAACAAATGTTGGACAGATAACCATGAAATCATTCATGGATTCATGGTCCCCGGAGGACGAATAATTGTAAAATTTGTTATTAACATTTAATCAAAAGAAAGTTTTAATTTACCAAGCCAACAAGTTGGTTTACAACAAAACAACTGCAAAACTCACATTCCTGTCAGCTTTAGCTGCACTTTGTGTTTAGTGCTGATTATTAAGTATTACTATACAAAGCCACCGAACTGGAATGACGCACATAGAAGAAAATGTATCTGCTAACATAGTTAGTACGTTAGCATTGTCATTGTGAGCATGTTAACATGCCAGTTTAGCTTTAGGTACCTACTTACAGCCATACAGGTCTCAATGTGGCTGTAGATCCTTCAGTCTATCAAAGATATTTTACACTTAATATTTTTTATATTATTTAATATCTTTAATATTATTATACAGCTGTCACCTAAGAGGTGTCTCCACAATGTTCGGGGGTTCACTTTTTTGAGCACATAACAATGTTTGGGAAAACACAAGACCAGGGTCAGAAAAACATTTTGCTTGAAAACATGCAAATCCTGTACAAACTTCATATCTTGATGAGGATCACGTGACATACTAAATGGACCTTGTGTTTAGATTGTTTAATCAATTGCTGTCAGACCTGATTTAGGCTGTCATTGATTTCAATTCAATACGTATCAGAATGACATGATTAATGACATCCTAACATCACTTTTAAAATTATTTATTATTGTAGACTTGCTGGAGTTTTCTGTCAGTCGCAAGTTCAAAAGATTTAAAGTCGAGTGTACTAAATGATGCTGTCAGACAGTTGAGATCGTTCTGTAATCGGCTTGTCTTTGACGTTCACTGTGAACAGTCGCCGTAATAAAAAGAGAGAGAGCCAGAGTATGTCGGGGATGAGAGCCTGAGACAGGGGGTTGGTTGGGGGACTCCCGGGGTCTTTCGAGTAGTGAATTATTAAGGTTTACTAATACTTCATAAATCCCCTCTTTGTCCTGTCCATTACCGGCCTGTCACATCCTCTTGCCACTGCTAGACTGACTCACTTGCTTCATCTAAATGACAGAAGTTAAACTGTGTTCCAGAGGAGATGGGAGGGTGAGGGTGGGGGGTGCAGTTGGTGAAGTGAAGGGGGGGTGGGGTGGTTAGGTGGGGGTGGGGGGGTGATGGGGCAACAGCACTCTGCAAGTAGGCCCCAGGGCTGCATGGCTTGGTGAGGGTGCGTGTCAGTTCAGATTGTGCGCTTGTGTGTTTTGCTACTTGCGTTTGTGGTTTTGTCTTGTGTGTGTTTCTTTACAAAATTGAAGTGTAAATGTATTAATGTGCACTTAAAACAGCGTGCGAGTGACTGGACCAAAGGACGTTTTTGTGTATGAATTTCTCAGGTCCATGCTTCCTCATTAACTCCACATGCATCTACACCACCAGCTCGGTCCCTGTCCTCACCCTCCCCTCCTCCAGTTCTCCTCCTCCTCCTCCTCCTCCTCACAAAACAGTGAACCTTGCCTCAGTGCGTGCCTGGCGGACTCTCTCCGCAGTCTCGACAGCCGAGCTGGTCGTTGCCCCGAGCGCTGAGGAGCTGTCGCCTCTTGTTAGTGTCGCTGTGGCGAGCCATAGTCCTGCCTGGTCCTTGATTAGAGATTTAGGTGGATGGAGTGTGTTTGTGTGTGTACACATACGTGTGTGTGTTTAGAGCTACTCAACCCCCCTCCTGCCCGCAGAGCTGCTTTTAAAGATCAGTGATTTGGTCAATTGGCCTGGCAAGTCCAATCCCACATAAGGTCACTGATGACTCAATGGACCAGTCAGTGAGGCAGGCTGTCATGTCCCTATGCGTGTGTCCATGTTTGTGTGTATGTCTATACAGTATCAGTGTTCAGTAAAGAAGTGCCTGACAAAATCAATGAGGACAAAATCTGCAAAGATATGATTAGGTTGTTGAAACTCTCGAAAGATCATACAGGCTTGTTGTTATTCAAAAACTGACTTGAATTGCTGTACCAAGAGGAAGCAGGTCAAAATCATGGATTATGCATAATTTTACATTACACAAACCTTGAGATTTATTAGCACAGGAACTGAGAAATGCAGTTCTGACAAAAAAAAACAACAACTATGCTTTACTTGATAGCTTGTCTTTTAAGTCTAAAACTGTGAAGGATGGTAGCTGACCTTGTGAAAAACTTTGGACAGCCAACTGCCTGTGTGTCTGCTGCAGGATGGCCAGGTCAGTGAGTCGCTAAACCCTGAGGGAGCCATAAATACTCTGTGTGATTTCACTTCCTACAGGATATGCCCTGCCCTGGGCACAGCTGTCCATCTCTGGACAATTCTTCTGCCCAAAGGGAGGACTGACTTGCTCTGTGGACCTTGTGGACAAGCTGTGCATCTGTTTGAGGGTGAAGGTTGTTTCATTCAAATTTTAGACTGAAATTAACTAAAACGATGACTATAATAACAATTTTTCATGCATCAACAATATGGTTAGGATCAACAACCGACTGAAGTTATGGAAAATTATGGTTAATAATAAAATAAATCACTCTTGATGTAAGTGAGTGCCATCAAACACTGGAGTCTTGCAAGGAAACCATTCTGACCCCCACACCCTTACTTTTGCCCTGCTACATAAAGGGCACACTATTTTCTGTGGTGGCGCTAGATGTAAAACATGAAGAGGAGAGCACAGGCAAACTGGGCCTAAAAACTGTCAGTGCTTCTTACTCTATCAAAACAGCAAAAACTCAACAGAAACGGTGATTTCAAAATAAAATAAATTTGTTCGTGTGTTCACCATCATATGCAGTAAATGTGTATCACCACATCCAAATTGTTGGACGTGAGAAGAGAGAGTCTGCAAGCGGCAGTGAGAATGCACGAGAACGACAGCCAGTGAAAGGGAAACAAGACTTCCCTCTAGCTATGGCTTCCTGACTTGTTTATTTGCTAACTGGGCAGGGGGGTTGGATGGGGGAGAGGGTGAACATATGGTTTGCTAAAACATGGACTTGTAGTTGGGAGGCCGAGGCACCCTAAGGGATGGAGCTGACAGGCTTTGGTCCCTGTCTCCCTTAATTCCTCCCGCTTGGACAGCCAGAGCTGAACAGCCGTCCTCCAGGAGTTAGCAGTACAGTTCAGCATCTCTCTCTCTTTCTCTCTCTGTCGTTGTCTCTCCCTGCTGCTACGCACAACCACCCTCAGTCAAACACAGAGATGGTGAAGAAGAAGAGGAGGTGAGGGGCCACTGGCTTTAGGGTGCACATGGGGGCCCCTGGTTGACACCATCCACTTGTCCCTGGTGCTCTGAGTGTGGTGCTAGTCTGATCTCTGTTGCTGAGGGAATAAAGGTCTGGTCCTGACAAGAGGACATGCTGGTACTGACAGATTTCTGACATGTTTGTTGTGTAACAGACACTTTGTGCTCTGGGAAC
>JAUBNQ010000011.1:7929161-7959001 GCA_032353495.1 Ctenopoma kingsleyae
GTGGTGGTGTGTTAGTGCAGCTGGGAATGGCTGTTGGAGTTGTTCTCTTTTGAAAACGAGGAGAAAGAGGGAAAATAGGGGAGTCTGGTGGTGAATAATTGATAGTGGCTGAGAGCGATATGAGTTTAGTTAATGTGCCCAGCAGCGCAGGCTAAGAGAGGATCTGTAAGATATTCTACCTCAGGCCTAAAACTCAGGCAGTGGAAAAAAAACGTGATAATTCATTTTGGGTTAGAGGTCACTGTTTAATCATCCATCTTCCTATCTCTATATTTTTCCACAGCACTGTCGAATGATAGGTGAACTTATGTGTTGATGGTCTCTCTTAATTTGCGTGGGTTTGGTTATGTGTGTGTGTGCGTGCGTGTGTGTCTGTGTGTTCGGAGGCATCTGCACATCTGGATCTCCCTGGTAGCAGTGTTGCTGCCGCCCTCAGGTTCCTTTCTCTGAGTGGTAATAGAGTGCTCCTGTCAGCCTCTCCAGATGCCGCTCCATAAGGACCCTCAACTCTCTCAACTTGCCAGCAGAGTTCAGTGTTCACTCTGCAAGTCTCAGCTTCTTCATATTGCTACTTTTCCATGAGAAGGTGCACTGCAGTTTGCAGTGAAGCTTGAAGACGTGCACAAACTTTGTGGGAGAGTGGCTGTGTGTCTTACATCATATCTAAACATTTAGGAATAAAGTAGAGTTAGCTTAATCAGGTTCACAAAAAATACGATACACAAGAGATAAAGAAAGCAGGATCGGCCAAATCAACACAAAATATTACTGAGAACATAAATCATGTGTCACAATATATTGATTCAATTTAAAGTTTTTCACAAAAATCAATAGATAAAGAAATCCATAAACACAATGAAATTTTGAAGATCAGCCTGTAATTAGTAACAATTACAGGCAATTCCTCTTTATATAAATTAAGGATCTTAGGTAATTTAGAATAAATCTATAGCCTTGCAAGAGACAGTGCTGGATTCTTTCAATAATGTCAGACTTTATGCATGTTTGGCATCTCTGATACCTACGATTTTCCCCAACCTACATCAGACTACATCTGACAATACAGAAAATAACAGAGGTGGCAGCACTGAAGGAGTCAGTCCTCACTTAACACACTTAAGAAAAGAAACCGACACTGTCTCCTAAGTATCTCTTTAGATGGAAAGAAACAGCCTCTTATTCTCTGAAAAAAATGGACGTGCCTGTGCTTTAAGAAGTGGAGAATCTTTCTCTGTTTCTCTTGCCTCTCTTCCTTCTCCACTTCCTCCTTGTCACAGTGCGCTGCTGTCGTTCCTCCTGATTTACCAGACATC
Organism: Ctenopoma kingsleyae; assembly: GCA_032353495.1. Taxonomy (NCBI): domain Eukaryota; kingdom Metazoa; phylum Chordata; class Actinopteri; order Anabantiformes; family Anabantidae; genus Ctenopoma; species Ctenopoma kingsleyae. The sequence goes on from JAUBNQ010000011.1 coordinate 7,930,475, forward strand.
CTCTTTCCCCTGCTGTCAAATTTGGTACAGATGGTTAGGCTCTATGGAGTGGCCTGTCACTCTCCATTTGAGCACCTCGGCGTGACAGCGGGCCTGATGGCTCGTGAAGGGTCCCCGACTTTCCCAGCACACGGACACTGACATTTCTCAAAGGGGCTTGCATGTGCGCTTCCCACCCTGCTAGAGGAAGGATATGAAGAACCTGGAGTTGACCCAAAGCCTGCCAAAGGCTAGGAGAGCAAGAGTCAGAGGGAGAAAGAGAGAAGGAGAGAATGAGAAAGTGGAGACTGAGGGGTTGGGGTTAAGTTTAGAAGAAGACAGTATTAAGAGGAAAGGAGGAGGAGAAGATGAGTAGAGACTGGAAGGCAACGGGATGCATAAAGAAGATATGCAATGGCGAAAGGGGATAAAAAAGAATAAGAGTTAAAGAGAAGTGAGTGTGAACTCTCAGCAAGACATATGCCAGTCATCGCCTGTGGATGTGATCTTGCAGTAAGGCATCTAGCACCCTGCACTGCTTCACTATTTACTTCCATGGGATGCTGCTTCCTTACCCCCCAAACACCTGACTGTCTGCCTGTGGTTAGTCATCCAGGTGAAGTCCACCACCTCCCCAAAACACAATTATACTTACACCCAGTGAAATCATAAGCTGAGAGTCACGCAGAGGCAGGTTATCACTGGTAAATGCAAAGAAAAAGAATGACACATGTCCATTCTTCTGATCCCATAACATTAAGAATCACAGAAATAGAATAAAACAAAGTTGAAAGAAGAAAATAGTATAGTCTAGTATAGTCTAAAATTAATTAATTAATCAGTTTGAAGTAAACAAAAACACAAATCTGAACATATCAGCTTGTTTGATATTTGTCTGGTAAAGAAGGCCTAATCATTCATACCATATATATATAGCCTATATGTGAAATCTTTCTCATAACTCTATTTAAGGTCTTATGTCTTGCATCTGCATTTCCTTATATTATAGTTCTTATAGCCTACACCCCCATATAAAATAGGCTAAAAATGAAAGTTTTAAATCGACCAGCACAGAAATGCAAGATCGTGTCAGTGCTATAAAAATGTTCATCTCCAGTTTCCTACTTATTTCTCACCTGTTTTTAACGCTAATATTCAGGCAAACAAAAATAGTGTCTGTGCAAGCATTTGGTTTAAAAACAGTGGAGCTACCTTAAAAATGTTCACATCGTGAACCAAGATAACTGTTATGTGTATCTTCCTCTTTAAAGAGAAGCCGTCACTAAGTCACTAACTTAACCTTTGCCAATATTGTGTAAGTTGTTATATTACATCCTGGCTGCAAGGTAGAGACCACATCTGACAATCCGGGGGGGAGGGAGGGAGGAGAGGGGGGAGCTGCTGTATTGCAGTGCCTGTGGGCAATGCTCCCAGTCAATATATATCTCCACACTTGCTCCTGCGCTCCCATTTGAGCGGAACGCGCTGCCCTCTCAGTGCCGCTGCAGAGGAGTGACAGCCAGCCACACCGGGACGCTCGCAAGGTACGAATACATTTTCTTTCTACTTTCACGCAGGTCGTGGCATGCACGCTGGTTTGTTTGTTAAGCATAAGTTATATTTAAAAAGCAACTTAAGTAAGCCTGCAGTACACGATCCTTGTGCTTATGCACAGATATTAGTAGTTTGTTTTATTTTAAACTGCGCGGCTTTTATTTTGTAGTTTTTGTAATCTAAACGCATGAGGCTGAAATGTGAGCTTTGATCACAAACCTGTTTATTTTACACGTTGTTTGTTCTAATAAACTTTTGAATTAAAATTCAAAATCTAATTGTAATTAATTATACAAATTTGCATATTATAAAAAAATAGTTTTATACATTTTACTTTTACTTTAACCAGCAATAAAGTCAGCTTGCATTCATTTATCAGCAGCAGTGTAGTCTGTAATACGTTATGTTGTAAAATTGAATTGCCAGTAAATAACTTTTTAATGTACATAATACATAAATAAATACATCTGAAAGTAAGTCCTGTCATATTTAAAACTAAATATGAAAATGCAATAACCAAGATACTAAGAAGATGAAATTTTGATGATGAAATTTTAAAATCCTCTTTTGTATTTTTCAGAAAACGTTTCTCAGAGGGAGACAACCAACCAGTGATCATCATCTTAGGTAAAGTATCTAATTTCAACTGTGTATTTAGAGATTAAAAACAGTTTCATTTACAGTCATTCTGTGCATTTACTTAATGTACAAATAGTCAGTTCCAGTCATTAGGCTGTCAGCGACTGCATGTAACTTGTCAAAGCTTTTACTGTGGTGAACCTCCTTAATTGCAACAATAGATATTCAAGCGATAGATATTCAAGCTTGTTTGATCATCAACCCTAAAAGCTTTAAACAAGACTGCAGGGTTTGGATATGGGACAGCGGGGAGCCAAAGTGCACAGTCAGTAGAGAAGTGAGAGCATCGCAGTGGCCAGGAGAGGGACAAAAATGTACTGTAAAAATGATTTTTATTGATTGGCTTGTAGCAGCAGCTGTTAGGCTCCATTATGAGCTCAAAGCCTAGGTCAGAGCCCTGGGGGCGGACAAGTGAGCCAATCAAATGGTCAGCCTCAAACGGGCCAGTTCTGAGGGTCCAATTGGGAGAGCAGTTGGCAACAGCCTGCCATCCTGTGTTAGACTCACTGTGTCTTTCACCATCACTCTTGACGTTGTCCGCTGTTTCTGAATATAACCGACCATCCATCACCTGTATTTGCTTCACTGGCCTTTATCTCACAATTTTGTCATAAGCAGAAGACCAAAATAGATTATTTAGTTTTTTTTTTTAATTTCAGCTTGGACACTGAACATCACACAGACTTTGATCTTTGAATGACTTGGGGGAAAAGGCAAAATAAAAGCCTTAAAGCAGAGTGTTTTAAATTGGGTAGCACACTCCTCCTCACATCTTCTTTCACCACAGGGTTTTCCCACTGGCTTGGCTTAAAGTGTAAGAACATCACTAACTGATGAAAAAAACATTTATTGTTGGGTATTTAAATTATTATTATAATTATGTGATTATAAAATGGGGATATTAATCAAAATATTGCCATGAAAGTTCTATCCTTTAAAAAAAATTAAATGCTCAAGAGAGATAACAACAAAAACTCAACAAAAGAGAGAAAATTTCAGCAAATTGTTACAAGTAAATCTTAAATTGCTAATAGATCACTTAAAAACACTGACTTGCAGCTGTATAAGCTATATATATGTTATACATATATATAAAATTAAAAGTAATCAAATAATAACATTTAAATAAGATAAAAAGACTCCCCAAGTAAAACAAAAAATAAATCAATGTAATTTTCTACACAACATATCTCAAACACTTAAAATCTTTGGAATTACAATGCAGTTACTCATAATTCATTCATTATTGATTATCTAGTGGTAAGGTATGATCTAACAATAAATACAGAGGTAGTAAGATGAGTACAGGAGAGCAGTTAAACTTATGCACCATGTCCTGACCCAGATCCCAGTCCTGGCACTAATGATGCCCCATAGGCATGACGCCAGGCTCTCATTAGGAACCAGGCCTCAAACCCCCAACTCCTCTCCCTTCCACACCCGCATCTATGCATCCCTCAGCCTGGCCACGGTGTGCCTGTAGCTGCCCTCCGAGGATCTTGCCCCTAAACTCGAGCAGGCCTGTGAGTGTTGTGAGAGGGCCCCTTGCACAGGTGCAGAGTCCCCTGTGATGGGCCTGTTTGCCCCCTAGTCCTGGGCCCTGCTAGCACCTGGTACTGCACTGGAACTAATGAATAGTGGCAGGTACAGTGAGAACATAGCAGCATGGGCCTCCCTGCAGTTAGGTTAGTGGCAACCCTCAGCGTAGGCAGACAACAAATGTGCTCTCATAATACACTTATGTGCATAATGATATATATGCAACCCGTCAGTGCACAAACAACTTTATCTAAACTCCATACATAGCTTAATTTTTGCAAGCTGTATCGTTTGTTCTGAGGCATGAAGAACAAATAAAGAAGTGAAGACTTTATGATACATACAGGACAAATAGAAAACACAGAATCTGTTTATGATATGGTGACATTCTGCATTTTCATTCATTGTCAATTTGTCCTGTTTTTTTCACAGATTGTGATTCAATTTTATCAAGAAAATGCCATTTTTCATCAACATGCACCTTCAAAACTGAGAAAAAATCCTGCATCAAATGAAATGTACCCTGGTATAAAGTATAGAAAATCTAAAAATCTGTCTTGAATGATCATAGTTTAAATACAATCAAACAATCTTTATAAATATCAAAACTTAATCATGTCCAAGGACGACGCTTGCAAAGTCACATCTGCAAGCAAGCACAAGGAGCGCAAGCCCAAGAAGCCTCACTATATTCCCCGGCCATGGGGCAAACCCTACAACTACAAATGCTTCCAGTGCCCCTTTACCTGCATGGAGAAATCCCATCTTTACAATCATATGAAGTACAGCCTGTGCAAGAACTCCTTGTCTCTGCTCATAGAGTCAGACTGGCCCTACAAAAAGGGCAACATCCTCCACCCGGAACAGCTACGACCTTTTCAGCAGGCACATGGTCTTCACACTACTGGGAAAGATGAGCTAGAGCAAGTAACACGGACTGAGGAGAGACAGAGGCAGCAAAGGTCCGTTGACGACGAAGGAGAGGACAGAGAAATCCATGGCCCAGAAGATGAAGAAGAGGGAGGACGAGAAGAGGGCGTAGAGGTTACTGTTCTGAAAGAAAGCTCCAGTAACAACAGCAGCAACAGAGGAGATGCTACAGAGTGTCTTACCAAGAAAACCAAACAGCCAGAATCAGAGCTTCTGATGGCTGACATGCTGTCCTTGGAAGATCAGCTTTTACGAGCACGCTCGGTAGAAGTAGAGGCCCAGCTAAAACACTATAAGCTGTCTAAGACATGTCTAACTGCTCCTGGGCTGCTGTCGGAGCAGTGGCGACTGTTAACATCAAGCCACACAAAGGCCAAAGCAGACGGAGCTCAGCCCAGAGTGAGTAGTTCAATCCCCTGTTACCCCCCTCCGCAAAACCTGATGGATTACCAGGATCCTACTGGGCTCAACCTTTCGGTGCTTGGAGTGGGCTATCCCATCAGCCCCAGCCTCTTCTCCTACATGAACTCAGCTATTCCTACTGCTACCGCAGGTGTCACAGCCCAGACACACGCGCAGCTTGCTCAACTTCCCTTCCTGGCGTCAGCTGCTCAGCTGATGCACCCGGCATCTGGCACACACACAGACAGAGCTCTCATCACCCCTCGCCTCTACTACCCATTCCTGTGTGAGCACACATTTGGACAGGCTTCCAGTCAGAGTGATGCCAACAAAGCACTCAAGACATCCACAAACAGTCTAGAAGCAAATCCATTGTCTGGCTTCCAGCCTAAAATTAATCTGTGGAAAGTGCCTGCTTTGCGCCCAGGGAGCACTGCAGTGTCCTCCGCTGGGTGGGTGTCACCTCAGAGAGACTCATCTGACCAGAGTTACAGGCCGGGGGATAAACTGCAGACCTCAGCCAAGGAAGGCAAAGCAAGTTGGGCTTTTAAGAGGACAGGGGCTCCTCTGGGGAATCATGAGACACCTGTGGAGAAGAAGCCGGCAATGGGCTTCACTTTAGACCTCCTGAAGAATATTCAGACTGCATCGACTCTGAATATGGCAGCGGATAAACTCCTCTTCCAGAACAGGTAAAGGTTTTCTTAAATTTGACTATGTTTTCCAATAATAGTGACTACTAAAAGGAGTAGCACAAGGATCATTATTATCATTTTAGACTGTAGATTTCTTTATTCTCTTGAACTCATAGGTTACCAGTTGTTGAATTATTCTTATCCTCAGTTTACAGGATGCTCGGCTTCAAACCCGGCCCACTGAACTGTGGTACAATGATCCTCTCACCAGTCCCAACAGTGAAACATCCTCTCTTTCAACTTGTGGGGGACCCAACAGCCAAGACTCTACTGCTGCCCGGACAATGGGAGATGGAGCCTCAGAGTCAGTGGCTGCTCTCCTCAGTGACCTCTCCAAGGCCCTGCAGGAGTATCAGGAGGCCGAACGCAAAATCTCCCACCTGGAGAAGGAGGACCTTCCTGCCCAGCGCCACCTCTGGGAACACCTCAGCAAAATCCGTAGCGAGCTCTCCCACATCCACCAGGCGCTGGAGAGAACAGCTCACCAGAGTGACAGACCTCTCGACCTGTCAGTCAAGAGGGACTCCACAGATTCAGTCAGTGACCAGAACATAAGAGAGGATGGCAGCCTCAAAGACAACACTACAGAGACAGAAGAGGAGAATGAAGAACTGGAGGAGAACAGGGAGGACGAGGATGACGAGAGTGAGAGGAAGGTGATGAAGGCTTCACTGGAGAGTCGTAAGCAGTCGCTGGACTTGCTGATCAAGATGAGTCAGGCGTCTGTGGTAAACACAGAGGTTCTCTCACCTGGTGGTCTCGGCATGAGGCCCAGTCCAGCTGAGGCCTTATGGCCGAGCAGAACCACTAAGTGTGAGGCCGACTCCAGTGTCCTCCTTTGCCCTGATGGCCGATCAGTGGTGTTCACTGACATCCCAGCCTCTGCCAAAACTCCAAAGAGACCTCCGTCCATACAGCGACGAGAAGCCCAGTGTCCTCCAAGTCCTTTGACAGCTACTGACAACTAAAGCTCTGCTTTTCTGACTGTAATAGAACTAATTTCATACAGTTGTTAAAATGCAGTTGTCTTTATTGTTCCTGGCATGGCTTTGATTTTCACTGGCTGGAAGAAGACGCCACTCGTATTATCAGTTTACCTTCGCAAAAACGTCAAACATTTTGCACCTTACAGAATGAATGATAATTGAAAGTGAAAGAAAATGATTTCTAATGCACTAAAGACTTTGATTGTTACAGTTCTCCTTAAAATAACTAAAAGATGTAACATCAGCACTGAAAAACGTCCATCAGGATGAATTAAACAATTAAGTCTATTAAAATCATGCTGAGAGACAATCCTGTGTGCAGTGTAAATATTATAATTATAATAAATGTAAGTAAAATGTTTTAAAGGGTAAATTGTTTTATATGGATGATTTCATGTCGCACTGCACCATTTCACCTGATGAAAATAAAATGTATAATACACTCTGTATTTCTTGGAATAAACTGAGTAAAAACTGTTTTGTTCTTTTTATGGAAATGAACAATAAAATGCAAAAATTGGCAGAATAAGGAACAAAAAAATCTATTTAAAGAATATTATGAGACAGAAAAAATTGCAATATTTTTATTGTGCTGCACGGTTCCTTTTGGTGAAAGCATGAGGATAAATCCCATGATTATGATCATTACAATTTAGAGTCTTAATAAGAAACAATCAGATCTATGGTGGCAGCACCACCTGACTCTCTTCTATCTACCCTGACAAAGTTGGGTGGAGGTGCTAAAGGTGAAAAAACACCTTAGGTCAAATCACCAAGGTAGGGGTCACCTGCGCCTGTGCTCCTGGATCCTAGAGCCCCCCTGCAAAGGTCAGCGGCCTGAAGCTGAGTGCCACATTGACTAATTGGAGGTCTTCCCCCCAGGATGAGCACCCAGCCTGGGCTGCCCCATGTCTTCTGCCCCCTTCACCACCCTCACACTCTTGATACAGCTGCAAAGGTCAGCTGCCAGATGTAGAGGAGCCACCACTAGATGTTCAACCTGAAGAGGTCAAAATGCCTGTCTGATCCTTTTAACTGAATATTTTTAATATCAAATATTTTCTACATTTGAAGAATATCTTAATTGAGGTATTTTTTAAAATCATATTCATTATGTTTCATAAAAAGCTCACATTCAAACCATTATTTGTGAATAATAAAGTGTCAAGCAGAATATATTTTAGAAACAGCCAAATGTACACTACAGACACAAAAAAGAGAAATGGAACTATTTCATTTCTAGAAATGTCTGTAGATCCTAAAATATATTCACAGTTGCAGCTTTAATCTAAAGCTTTAACTGAGTTAAACCGATAAATTCTTGAAGACGAGCTTTCAGAAAAGTAACATCTTAATAATATAGTAATGTTTGTAAATTAGTAAAATATCTCTGTTTAAGGCCTGTATGTTTTATCTGGACAACAATAGAGCACTGTACTGTAACTGCAGTAAAATCAGGACCTAAGCTGACAGCTCCCTCTTCTGGACAAAAGATTTAAAGCCAAATGAGTTTTGCTAAAGAACAGGAAGACTGACACTTTGTCACTGTGTCATATCTTTATGCCTCATAACTGGTAACAGCACGACAACTATTTACAGTAGTGTGAAAACAGTGAGCGGAAGACAACATCCTTCCTCAAAGAGACACTGACTTATTCAGTCAAAAATAAGAAGTTCAGCTGCTCAAAGCAAAGCAGAAAGGAGTGAGTAATACTTTATTTTAATTGTCATGGTTAGTCCACGCTTAATGATGTTGTGAAATTTAGACAGATTTTAAGATGATTTACATATTGTCATTAAAAGTTCAATTTAAATGATGTAGACTCAGGGTGGAGGAAGTAAGAAGAACATATTACAAAGTGCAAGTCTTGATTCTTTTGCATGCAATTAGAAAGAGCACACAGGGAAAAGATTTTTAACTACATAGATGGACTACTAGAAAAAATTGTTCATATTTTACACTGGGAAAGCCTTTAGTGGCATTCGAGTGGCCATAATAGTGTAGCCCTCAGGATTTGGTAGCGACCGAAACTGAGCTAAAAGGAAGTGAATATTGTGCTTACACAGGTCAGACGGCCAGATACAAATCCACAATTAATACAATACACAGTACAATACACAAGCAACTGTTTGCTAACAAGTTTCCTTAAACTTAACTTGAAAGGTTATTTTACGTCAGTGTTGTGTTTCTGCTGCACCCCCAGTTATTACTCATTTGAATGCTTTGTTTCTTTATAAGATTATAGTGCAGCTTCAATGTTTTGGCACAATGTTTACAAAGTTTTCTTTTACATTTCCCATTTGCTTTTCTATCTTAACACATCTTTTCTTATTGTTATTATTATTTCTTGGTTCTTGCTCTCACTTCTCTGCTGTGTGTGATTCTAGTTATCAAGCAAAGATGGTGCAAACCATCCTGTTCCTTATTCTGTTCAACATCTCTGCCTGCTGGGGTTATGGCTTTAAAGGATGCTCTCAAAACTTCCCCAAGACACACTCCATGTGGTGCTTTAACCAGAACATCGTCAACCTCTCAGATGTCATTAGCATGATCCCAGAAAACATAACCACAATCAACCTGTCCAAAAACAACATCAGAGTTATCCCACCTGGATCTTTCAGCAAGTTGATCAGACTTAAAAAACTGGACCTGAGCCAGAACAAGCTAGTATCTCTGAAAGGAGGAGAATTCAGAGGCCTGGAAGCCCTGGTTGCCATCAACCTCACAAGCAACAACATCTCCAGTATCCATTTCAGTGCTTTTGAGGGACTCAGCAGTCTAAAAAATCTTCTCCTGCCCTACAACAGACTTGAAACAATCTCACCCAGTGTATTTAATTTTCTCCCAGTGATTAAAGAAGTTGATCTGTCGCTCAACAGGCTCAAGTCTTTCAGCTGTGAAGAGCCTGGGGGCTCCCTCACTCTTACGCATCTTAATCTTTATGCAAACAAAATTCGGAGGTTAAATGTGAGCTGTTTCCCAGCCCTTGAGTACATCAAGCTGTCCAACAACTCAGACCTGGAGTTGCAGGCAGATGTTTTTGCCTCGAACACCAGGCTGCAATTTCTGCATCTACAGGCAGTTAAAGTGGAAGCACTGGTGGGACTCTCTGCAGCGACAAAGAGAAATCTCTCTTGGGTGGAATTTTCTCTGTCTTTGGAAAAATCTCGACTGACTGTCTGTGGTGTGCTAAAAGGAATGAACCATCTTTGGAAAATAGAGGTACATGTAACCCGTATAACACAGTATGTCCTTGCATAAGTTTGTTTGTCAATGTATTTCATTTGTTTTTTACTTGTCAATTTTACTTGACGCAGGTTGACCTGAAAGGATCCCGGTTACCTCAAAGTAATTCCAGCCTGCTGGACTGTGCCACACCTTCAGTCATTGTTATTAAGGATGCAAACCTGGGAAGTGTTGCCCAATTGTCGCTGAGAAAAAGCAAAACAACGGGTCTTTATCTCATTAACTGCGGGTTGAAGCAGATATCTCACACCACATTCTATGGTTTTAAAAGTCTGAAAACATTGCAGCTGAATGAAAATAAGATTATTATTCAGCAGGACACATTCAAAGGCCTGACCCATCTCAAATTCTTAAGCTTTGACAAGTGTAAAATTCGAGACATCGACCCTGGCTGGTTCATTCCTCTGAAGAACCTGGCTAGACTATCTTTTTCGAAAAATGAAATCACTGAGTTCACGACAAACGTATTCAGCGCCCTCATCAACCTTAAGGAGCTCTATTTGCACTTCAACTTGTTAAAAGCCATAACTATGAATCCTTTCAGTAAGTTGTGGAGGCTAACCAAGCTCAACCTCAGCTTGAACATCATTTATTTCATTGCAAAAGGCTCCTTCCAAGACCTGAACTCCCTCAGGTATTCAGTATTCTCTAAATGTATATTTCTCTTTCCTCTCTGTCAGTGTACTTACTGTAATGCATACTTTAACCCATTAGATACCTGGACTTAAGTGGAAACCGCATCAAAAGGCTGACACCAGCTATTCTGTTTGGACTTGTAAATTTGACTAAATTTATTCTTTACAACAACCGGCTCCATTTTAAGTCTGATGAAACTCCCTTAACCAACCTTACGTCTCTAGAGGTAAGTGAATTATTTGAGGCCATTATTAGGTCTTCAGTACAAGAAGAGTAACGTACTGTGTGAATAAATGTATCTTTCTGTTTTTGTATCTATCTATTTATCTCTCCTGTCCAATTTGGAGTATCTGGAGATGAACTATCAGGGGCCTGGAGGTCAAGGCATTGGTAATATTGGACCACATTTCTTCCAAGGTCTACATCGACTCACCTCAGTGGCCATCGGGAACAGCATCATGGTTCAATTTCATCCTGACGCTTTTGTTCCTTTGGTGAATTTAAAATATCTGTACATATCTGGAGTGGATATGAAAATGACCAACCTGAGTGCAGTGTTCTCCCCTCTGAAAAATATGAAGAGGCTGACCCTTTACAGGGTAGACCTTGATGCCCTGCCAACTAACCTAATGCCTCCAGATAATACACTAGAAATGCTCAAAGTCCAGTCAAATCATCTCCGCACTGTGGACAAAGCAATGCTGGATGCTTTGCCAAGGTAGAGAAGTTACTAAGAGTCCAGTATTCTTGACAGACCTTTTTAAATAAAGCTTAAGCTGAAAACATTTTATGTCATTTGTGGTATTAAGCATCTGTGGTAATGCTTTTGTGCGAGCTTGGACTAGTACATAGATCTTTTGTGTGAATTTGAGTTTTTGTTTCTGTATTTCTAGATTGCGTTTTTTGGACATTACAGAAAACCCACTCACCTGTACATGTGATAACTCCTGGTTCAAGAACTGGGCCATCCATAACCCTTACACACAGGTACACAAACTGCAGGCAATAAGGTATTAATATGTTAGAATACTTATAGCACATCTACAACTTCATATTTTTCTTGTTAAATTCCCTCCAGGTGTCCTACATTTACAATCTCCACTGTGACAATGACAAGAGATCTTCCTACCTGTGGCAGTTTGACGATAAGGCCTGCTCTTATGAGGAGGTTTCGTTTACTCTCTTTCTCAGCTGCTCTGTGATGGATGTGCTGTTTGTATTTGTGTGTCTGACTTGGCACATACAAGGTCCTACTCTGCGCTACCTCCTGCTTGTCCTCAGGGCGAAGCTTCGCGGACGTAGGGGGGCAGGGGGGCCCAAATTCCAGTACGACGCATTTATCTCCTACAGTTCTAAGGATGAGGCTTGGGTGATGACGCAGTTAGTGCCCAATTTAGAGAGGCCAGCTGCAGGTGCACAGAGGTTCAGATTGTGCCTCCACCACAGAGACTTCCGCCCTGGCACTGCCGTTCTGGACAACATCGAGTCAGCAATCTACAGCTCTCGCCACACCATCTGTGTGGTGACACGTCACTTCCTGCACAGTGAGTGGTGCTCTGTGGAGTTTCAGCTGGCCAGTCTGAGGCTTCTGTGTGATGGCAGTGATGTCCTGCTGTTAGTGTTCCTAGAGAACATACCTGAACACTGCCTGTCTCCCTACACACGCCTACGCAAAATTGTCCGCAAGAAGACGTACCTGCTGTGGCCTGAGAAACCACAAGAAGAGGAAGCTTTCTGGGTCAGACTGACAGATGCTTTGAAAGGCAATGAAGAAGAGGAGGGAGAAATAGGAGGAGAAGATGAGTTGGCTCGATTAATTGGCTAGACCAAATGCTAACAATATCAACCATGGCGCAGTTTTGTTTTTACGTCATGTAAAGTGTGCATTTTATCACAACCTTCAGATTGTCATGCTGTTGTTTACATTATAATGAAAAAGAAACCAACGTGTTACGTAATAACCATGTACAGTTAAGGTAAGAGACTGCAGGAGTGTAATTACTCAGTGGTTCTGTATTTGCAGAATTCCTTTGTCTAATTGGTGAAGATGATGATTTTCATGATTTGCTTGCATTTTATCTCAGTGTCTACAGTGTGTTGAGCTGCTGATTAATGTTATTTCACAGTGGTGGAGCTCTTTATATAAGTATTAATGTAAATATTGCATGAAAAATATGGTGCATTTAATTACAAATTATATATAAGTACACAACCATAATCAAAATGATAGCAGCTACTTTTACTTTTCGCTAAGGTTAATATATATAATGTACAGTACAACAGTTTCGTGCAGTGTTTCTCAGGGGCCCTACAAATTTATTTAAACCATTATTTGTATGAACATCTGAAACATGCAGAGCAGCTTTTTAAAGAGTCCTGAATTTATCATATCTCCTTTTTTGGATTTGTCTTAATATGAAATTTTTGTCTGAAAATTAAAGTTGTCAGATAAATGTAGTGGACTTAATCTAAAAATCTTAAATGAAACCTTAAAGTACAGTAGAATTACATTATATATGGACTTAAGTACAGTACTTGAGTAAATTTTGTTAGTCACTTTTCAAAAAAGCAGCGATGCTCCTCTGGACTTTCTCATACTGGTGTCAATCACTACAAATGTTAACTGTTTTAAGGACTTCCATTAATTCAGAACACCAAAATCAGCACATGGACAACAGATGTTTGGAAAAAATATTACTCCAAAATTTCCAAACACTTCATTTATTTGACGCTATACATTCAAATGAAAATAAAAAATATTCATATATATATTTAATATAGAGCTAGTGAGCAAAGTAAAAGTTTAAAACAAAACACAGAACTCTTTTATGTGGCATATATATATATACAAGGCGTGATTTGAATACTATACAGTGTGTATTCATAGCTGCACAGGTTTCATGGATTTTTATAAACTAAACAACAGTTGAGGCACAACTAGATTTCAGTGAGAGGTCAGGGACTGGGCCAAGTGCTTCAAAACTGCTGTTTACAGTAAAACATTTCAATGTCAACATCTAAACAGTAGGACTTGCAAAGCAAAGCTTATTAGTGTTAAGAGTTCCACACTAAAGCATAAAGTCGGAAAGTGAGGCAACAAGATCATTCGTAAATTAAAATTATACTGTACAGTCATGCAAAATCCTAAATAGTTTTCATGAGATGATACTCTCATACCAAAGTTAAAATTGAGCAAACACAAATTCAGGTTTATAGAAACTTTAAAAAAAAATCCAGCATCACCAACAAGTCACGACTGGTCGCTATATTTGACAGAAGTCAGGGTGTTTGGTTGCACTGCAATAATTGACTTTAAGTCACTACACCAATTAAAGACAAATTTAAAAAAAAGTTCCTCAAGTAGTCAAGTAATAAGTGCAATCACACCACACCTCCTTCCCCTTTCACACACAGACACTCCGTTTTCATAAAACTCTCATACATAAGCAAGTTAAGCATCACATTGTTTTCCACCATCAATCAAACCATAGTTATCGTACAGCAGATGCTCCACCAATCAATAGAAAACCATACTCTTACATATATCCAGTAGTTATGTACAACAGAACTGATGCAAAATGAACACATTAAAATTATTAGATATAGAAACTGTAATAATAATAAAATACAGCAGATGCGTAATTCAAATTGGGAAATATATATTATTCATACTGTATATTGCTGTCTGTTTTGGCATTTTGGAGGATCAATAAAAATGCTGTCACTTATCCCTCTCACAGCTTATTGGACACATCTCCAACATGGACAGGTTATACATCTATAATATGTATGTTTAAAGAAACCTTACACAAGACTGATTCAATAAAACCTTTTCCTACTGATAAAAAAAAGTCAAACAAATATATAACAACAGAGGCGTGGAAGCAGCAGGTCCAGTTTAAGAATTGACCGTAATTCTTTTGCTCATTTCCAATAAGAGTCTTCAGCTAATGCTGCCACGGTCATAGTAATCGGACCAAAACCCAAGGCCAGGTAAGAAAAAAAAAATTCAAATTTTGGATATTTAAATCTTTTTGGAATCTTTTGCCTCAAAAAGCTTCATGCGCTCTTGAACAGTTAGTCCCTCCTTCAGGCTCTGTCAAAGAGAAGAAAAGGAAATTATATTTAACAGATACAGACAGAGATAAGCAGTAAAAAAGCGTACAGAGACCCATCACAAACCAGTTACAATATACTTTATAAGAAGCTGTCCCAGCCAATTCCAAGACATGTTTCTGCTCTGGATAACACAACCTACAGCGCAGAAGTCATAAAGTATTCTGATCCTTTAATGTTTTGCACACCATGTGCTGTACATTCAATTTTAAATGGATAAAGTGCAAAATTATTAGATTACCCTTAATAATGATATAGTTTTACATAGTATTGAATACTTAAGTATACAAGAGATTTTGTAAATAAAACCTCTTACAATAATAAATTCAATTTGCAAACATTTCTAAAAACATAGAAGGAAGTTCATAATGAAAATCGAACTGAAATGAAAGATTGTCAAGCAAAAATATCAGTTTCAAATTACATTTGAATCACAATAAAGTGTGCAAAAAAAATTAAGGTTTCTGAATACTTTCTGAAGTTTTCAGTAAGTATTTTGCTTCAGGACAAAATGTACAGGGAAATGGTTAAGCTCGGATATGGTCATGCGTACTTGTCAAGAGTACACAAAATCCACAAGTAACAGACAAAAGGGTTTCCATACACACAACAAAATGATGTTGGAACATAAGAAAGTGTATTGACAGTGTAAATAAAGACAGTTCAAATTCCACTAAAATAAGAGTGAATTTAGTTGCACGATGTGCAACACTGATATTCCCATCTAGTACAAACTGAAATAACATACAGTTCTGTGTCAGATCACTGTAAAACTGTTGTAATACATGGATGACACTGTTTAAAAAAAATAAATGCAACTGAAGTTAAACACTATTTATTTATGTGCTTTTTTGCACTTTTTTGCCCAAGACTTAGATGAAATGATCACTCACACTCTCTCTGCGCCGTTTAATATAAAACCAGAAACTGTTTCTCTGTAAAGTAATAAAATCCACCTAGTAACTAATTAGTCTAGAGTTCACTAATAAATATATTATATTTTATTTGAAGGTCAGGTTCTTTAACCTAACCTAGGGTTCTAGCCCTTTGCCTGCTTCTAGTCTTTATGGTAAGCTTTACTTTTTGGCTGCTGGCTGTAGATTCATATTAACTGTGTGAGTGAGACTGGTTTTCTCACCTGAATCTGAGCAAAAACGAAAAAGGTTGAAAAAGGTTCTTAATGCTCAGTCTGTGATACAGTATTCACCTGAGGAGTGGATACTACAATCAGCTTTGGTGGTGCAGTGTGGGACAAATAGGAAGGGTAGAGGGGAGGGGGTAGAGGAGATCATGCAAGGGTGGGGAGGGCATGCTTTGTTCTATATCGTGCTATACCTACAGAACATCTTGGGGCAGGGGTTTTGTGAGAATGACCCCACAATGGGAGTGTCAGCTATCCCATGAGACCTGTTCGGTGATAGACTGATGGACAAAAACAGAGAACAAACTTACAGGACAAGAGACTTCCACTGAAAATGTCCTGACCAACTGCAACAATTAACAGTGATAAAGTCTGTACGACAAAACCTTAAAACACTACATCACACAGCAAACTGAGACTTGCTTCAGAGTGTGGAGCTTTTACTCTGTATGTTTAAAAGAGGGAAAGTTCTATTAAATTTGACACTCACCTTTGATCTTATGCCTCTCAATTGCTTGGAAGTTGCGGACTGCTCCTTTTTCATGAAATCTGGATTACTTTTTGATTTCATGATATCTGAAAACACAATGAACAGAGGTCATTATTATCAGTAAGTAGTAGTAGTATAATTTACAAGCCCTTGAACTGATACAAATACACAGCTAAACTAGTTTCACGTTTTGATGCACGTTAAAGTGAAACTCGGTTTCAGCAGAGCTGTTGTCACTACGTCACTCTTGAAAGGTTACATTGCTGATACTGAAAAAAATCTGAGTGAATTTAAATAAAATAGAATTTACTAATACAAAAATTAAACCTTTTCCACTCACCATATCCAGATGTGACTGTTCCATCAACAGTCCTCTCACCCAGAGCTTCTGTGGCAATGAGCAGCTTCTCCCTCAGTTTGCTGATGTCGCAGTCAGCCTTTGCTTTCACAATGCTGAGCTCTGTATAAATGTCCTTATATTTGTCTGTGGCATATTTCTTGTCCTGTTGAAGTAAAAATTCAATATACAACTTCAGTGTGTTTCAATTTGTTTCAAGAGATAAATACATACGGATACACACTTTCTGTAAAACTATTTGAAATACGTAAAGGTTGTTTTTACTTACCCTTAAAGCAGACTGCAGTTCATCTTTCAGAGAGTGGATTTCCTGTTTAAGGTACTGGATCTCTGACTCCTTAATTCGTAGTAGCACCTTCAAGTTGGAGAAAAACACTTTTTAGATTAAAGAACAGGTCATTTATGTTTGTGCGAGTATATAGCGCACATTTACACACACCTCTAGTTCATACACATCTTTTCCCTGGGTAAGGGGTGACAACGCAGTTTCACCGCTAAAACAGGAGCGCATTCGAGTGATCTCTGCAGTCAGTCGATTATTTAATTCCTATTGGACAGAAATAAGTAATGTTTTAACATGTTAACATGTATATTTTGTAATATATTTTTGTGTATGGATGTTTATGTTCTTTGAAACCTGGTTGTGAGCATTTAGTTCCTGGTTCTCTCTCTGACACTGCCTGAGGGCCTGCCTCTCAGCCTCCAGTGCCTGGGCCAGGTGAGCGTTCTCCAGACATTTCTGAGAGTACTGCTCTGACAGCACCTCCAGTTCTCTCTGGATGGACTGCAGCTCCTCCCTAGACAGCCAGATCATGATGTTATCAACTCGAAGCACTTGAGTTTTCCCAGCGCAAAAAGAAAAGCCAAAGATTTGTGGGACAGGCATACAAGATTAAGTACTAAATATTTGCCCTCACTTTAACACAGTTAACAGTGTCTCAGCCGTTTTTAGGGTTTAGATTTGCAGCCTTACAGTAGATCACATACTTCAATCTTTTGCATTTGTTCAAATCAAAGAAGAGAGCAAATAAATATTAATGCTCTGATCTTACAATAGTTTTAATGTTAAAAAACAAAACATACTGATATTGTAAGCGAAGCTCATCAATGTCAGAGTTCAGTCCACTTAGTTGTGAGCGTTGAGTCTTCTCCAGTTCCTCCTTGTGTGCATTCTTCATAGCTTCAATAGCTACATTAAAGATGGATCACATTTAATTAAGACAGATATGACAGTGTTGTTTATACAATCATGTGTGGTAATAATTTACTTTATTACCAGCAATTGTGGCAGCAGTCTCCTCAGCCAATAGTCTCTCTCGCTCTTCCATAAGTTTGGAAATCTCCCTCTGGTGCTGCCTCTGAAGGTCTTCTATCACTTTGTGGTGTGTTTCTTCCATTGCGGCAAAGCCGCGTTCACACGTGGCCTAAAGAAAGAAAGGGTCAAAAATGTAGCATCACATAATTCATTTTACACTTAACACCAATTTTTTACTTTGTGACTATAGATTCAGTGCAATATCTAACAACAGTTCACTACATGGTGTGTCATGCATAATCAGAGATAGAAGACATGCAAGCTTTTTAGGATGTAAAGTCCAGTTATGTTAGCAAGAAAGCAAGTTAAAGCAGTGAAATTTTACTCCAACAAAGCTGTGTTTGTCATTAATAGACTGTGCTTCCTTCTATTATTGGATATGGGAAATGATATGTCTACTGATGTCCAAATGAAGAAGCAATGTCTGAGGCAAGTGAGACATTTTACACTTTTAATTGTCAGAATATGGTGGTGACAACCTGCAACAGATCGCTTCATTATGTCATTATTAGGGATGTCCCAAGCTGATGTAAAGAATCATACATTTCTGCCACAAAACATCAACATTTATTTATCAAATGATACACAATATTAGTTCATACAACACTACTGACATCATTCAAAATATCACAAAAAACCATTAAACTGTGATGCAGCTTAGAAGTTCTTAAGGTGGAGCTTTATATTTAAATCACTTTGATCATTTTTATTATCAAGGCTTACTGCAGCTTAAGTATGCACTGCACGACTAGGGTATATTATGCAAAAAGTAATAAATACATACATAAATAATAAGGCTAGGAGTCTGTGGGGAACACAAACGATTGTACCGAATGCTAGTGTGAAGAAATTTCACTGAAAAACCTGTGGTGCCCCTACAAGATACATTAAAGTCTATTAAAGACACTAGGATTCATCTTCTGGGAGCCATGAAACGATCTACCACATTCCATGTTAGTCCATCAGATATTTGCAGATATTTGAGATTTTTTAGTCTATTGGCCAAAGAGCTGGAATGACTGAAACAGAAGGCCATTCGTCAAACTAACACTGGCTAGGACATATTGGGACAACAAATACACAAAGAAACAAACAAACAAGTTTGGGACATCCCTGAAAACTCTAATTACAAACATGTAACAATTGGCAAAATTATCCAGGTTTAATTTCTAAAATTCAACAGTAATATAAAATCACATCATTTCCCAACTCCAAATAATCAGTGACTATGAGTAGCTTGATAAACAAAGCAACAGGTTATTGAACTACTTTTCACTATTCAATTATGTATTTCACTATAGATGTACTACTTTTCTCATTTATAAAAATCAAGTTCACTACAGTAATATTGAAAGCAAAAACCTTAAGACTTTCAAAGTCTCTCTGGTATTTCTCTCTCAGGCTTGCCACATCTCCCTCAAGGTGCTTGTTCTCTAGTTCGTCCCTCATGGTGTTCATCTGTGTTTCCAGCTCCTGGATCCGGTACTTCAGAACCACCATGGAATCTACCTCTGGCATGTTTTCTGCATCTTCCTGCTTCCCCTGCTCCTCCTCTTCCATCGGTAATATGACCTCCTCACCAGTTGGTGAGTGGGAAACCTCTGGGACGGTTTTGTCATGTTTGTTCTCCTTGAAACACTGAATGTTTTCCACATACTGGGTATGTAACTTTTCAAGCTCCTCTTTGTGAATGCACTGTAGCTCACAAACGCTCTGTTCAAACTGCTCCTCCAGTTTCCTTACATGACTTTCGTGTCGCTCCTCCATAGTATCCATGTCCCCCAGCAGAACCTCTAACTTCCGTTGGCTGTCAGCTGTTGTCTCCATGAGGGCCATCTCTGTTGAGGCACGGCTTTGCTCTGCTTGGCTTAGCTCTTTCATGTGTTTCTGCTTCATCTCTTCAGTCTCCTTGTGGTAAAATTCCTCTAGGACGGAAAGTTTCTCCTGCTGCTGGGAGAGCTGAGAAACATGTTTGGTGAGTTTACTCTTTAGTGTTTGGTTTTCCTTCTGTAGAGTGGCCACTGTCTGTGTGAAGTTCAGACGCTCCTCCTGTAAGGATGCTTCATATTTGTCCTGGATTGCACTGACATTGTGAGCATGCTGCTGGACAAGAGTATCCATGTTTTGACCCGTCTGTTTACACCAGACCAAGTCTTGCTCATGCATGGCCCGTAACCTGCATGCCACATAGGCCACTTGGGCCTGGATTAGGGCTTCACGCATACAAATAGAGGTATTTGGGAAATGATGTGAGGTTTGGTGGCCTAAAAGACCATGGATCATTTTAGATAGTCCAGGATGGTTTGCTCCACTTTCCATCTCTTGAGCATACTTATGGAGGATTGCTGCTTGTCTCTGAAGCTCATTAGCCAGGTTATCGTGCGCATTTTGCAGTGATTGAATAGAGTCAACAGTACAGGAAGGCATTTCTCCAGCCAAGTGTCTATCTACGATTTCCTCAGCCAAGTCTCTAGCTGCTTCCATTTCAATCTGCTCCATGTAGGGAGCAAGTTCAGGGGGGTGAATGTCAGCTAACTTTTGTTTACTATACCCAAAGTCATTTTTGACCTCTTTTATTACATTTTTCAAGTCAGGCCTTTTGGAAGCCTCAATAATTGCTTTCAGAGCCATTTCCCTTTGATATAGGTTACTATGAGCTTCAGTCAAGTCTCTTTTCAGTAGTTTGAATTTCTCTTCATAGCAAAGTTTAAGGTTTTGAATAGAGTAGGCCAGTTCTGCTTTAACAAAGGTGTTAAAGATAACTGTAGCATCTACATCTACATCAGCTGACAAACTGCTCTCTTTGGATTTAGCAATATCTGTCTCAGCTTTCTCCATTTCTTTCCAGAACGCACTCTCTAACATCAACTTTCTTATCAAGACATCAGCATAGACAACAGCCAAGCAATCTTTTTCACTCCTTTTAATATTCTCTATGTCATCCCAGATCTCTGCAAGAGCTTGCAGGAGGTCAGGCTTTGAAGTCTGTATTAACAGCGCCATCTTGTTCAAAACTACTGCCTCAAAAGACAAGGTTTTGGCAAAGAGGTGCAAAGCTTCTTTATCTAGAATCTCTGGCATTTGATTTTGACCAATAGCTGGTGTTTGCTGTTCCAACGTTTTCTGTCCTTGTTGGATATATAGTGACGCATTGAACAAATCATTCTCTATTTCTGACAATGAACGTAGCTGTGAACCAGTGGTGTCATGAGAGCCACCGAGAATAGCCTTGACTTTCTCACGACTATTTTCCACAAACACCAGGGCCTTGGCATAATGCTTACTGGCAGAAATCCCATAACTAACCTCTTTGTCTGGGTGTGGCTTCTTTTGTGTCATCTTTAAATCAATCTTGGACACGTCCTCTGTTTGTATGGATCGTTGCTCTTCTAGATTCTGTGTAAGGTTTCTTAGTTTATCTTCAGTGGCTAGCAGTTTAGTCTCTAGGGCATGTATGATGGAGATAAACTTTTCTGGGTCACTAGTATGTGGAAATGTGACATCAGATGAGAGATTTCCTTCGGTTTGGTGAATGTCCTCATTTATATCTTGGTTAACTTTTTGTCCAGTGTCAACAAAAGTACTGCTTGCATGGGTACTGTCCAGGCCCTCTAAGCTGATGTATTTTTGGCACTGAATACTGGAAAAACGAATCCTTGGTCTTTTAGCTTGAGATTCCTTATCATCTGGGGAGTTCTCTTTCTTAGATTCAGTGTCATAAGATAAGTCTGGTGATGTTTTAACCCTTGGCTTCTTGCTCCGTTCTGGGATTTGTGGCCTCTCCATGCGTAGATCAGCATAGCCTAACTGCAGGGCACTGAGATGCTGCTCCAGCTCTGCAATACGGTCCTCTGCAACCACAAGCTTCGCTTGTAGATCCTTTTCAGCACTACAGGGCTCAACCTTATCTAAGAGGCTTTGACTCATTTGACATAGAAGCTCCTCCTTAGCTTGCAACTTCTGTTCTGTTTCCTCCAAGCTGTTGCCAAGTGCTGTCATTTTAATGAGTGCCTCTTTTAGATCCTCTTCCTTGCGCTGCACCAGCCTCTCATACATCTCCTTAGTCTGCCTGATCTCTTCCTCCTTTTCTCTAAGGAACTGGCTAATTTTTTGAAACTCTTGGGTAGCTCTGTCATATGAGTGCTCCAGTTTGTAGTAATCAGCCTCTTCAGTTTCTAGACGATTGCGGAGCTTATTCACCTCACGGTCTGCTTCTGCAATTTGGTTAAGAAGCTCCTGACAGCGGCAAGTGAGATGGCCTTTCTCTTCTTCTAGTCTACGCACGCTCTCCCTCAGTGAATCTACCAAGTCAGCCTTCTGGGTCAGCTCTTCTTGTAACTTCAGCATTTCCTCCCTGCATTCTTTTCCTCCTGAGGATTGCCTCCCTCTCAACAGTGCCTCTACCTGCTGCTCGGCATCCAGCAGTCTGTCATTCATCTCTTTCTGTGCAGCTTCAGCCTCAGCTAATCTTCTGCACAGATTCT
Organism: Ctenopoma kingsleyae; assembly: GCA_032353495.1. Classification (NCBI taxonomy): domain Eukaryota; kingdom Metazoa; phylum Chordata; class Actinopteri; order Anabantiformes; family Anabantidae; genus Ctenopoma; species Ctenopoma kingsleyae. The sequence continues at coordinate 7,952,986 of JAUBNQ010000011.1, forward strand.
GTCTTTCCCTCTCATGATTCTCTTGCATGTTATGCTGCTCGTTCCTCAGGCGTTCCTCCTTTAGTGCCTGACCCTCTTCAGTAGCACTCAGTCGAGCAGTCACCTCTTGTAGCCTCTCCTGCAACCTCTGAATCTCTCTCATGTGGTCTCGTTGCAGGGCCTGCTGGTGCTCCAGGTGTCTAAGGGCCTGGTTCCTCTCTAAGAGGCTGGCCTCTACTTCACGGAGTCTGTCCTCACTGTCCTTTAGCTGGGCTCGTAGGGTTCCCTCACTACGTCCATATTCTTCTTCTTGTTCCCTAGAACGTTCCTGCTCTAACTTGAGCTCATTACGCATTCGTGCCACAGCCTGTTCACTAGCTAAAATTTCAGCCATTGCAGATGCTAGTTTAGTCTGCAGAGCCTGAATGTCAGCCTCATGGCGGTCTACAGCATCCTGGGCTTCAGTGTAGCTTCTCTTTAGTGTCCGAATCTGCTGATGAGCAAGGTCCTGCTTCCGCTTTTGGGATTCCAATTCACCCTGCAAATCTCGATTAAGCTTGTGCAAGTGTTGCCATGGCACTCTGTGTGGCGAGGAGGAAGGGGGTGTTGCACTCTTGAAAAAGATTGATGAGATAGTTTAATTAATTACATCAAAACACAGTGGTAAAAAAGTATGTGAACCCTTTGGAATTACCACCCTTTTCTTCATTTATTAGTTATAAAATGAATCAGAAGTCACAAGTATTAACAAACATTGAGCTTATAACACACAACTATAATATTTCTTACATTTATTGAACACGCTCATTAAACATTTGATGTACTACTGCAAAAACTAAGAAAACTAGTTTTAATAACTGGTCAAATCTCCTTTGGCAGGAGTAGCGGCAAACTAACTCACTAACTAGTGATTTCTCATTACTGGTGCTCTGCCACATTCATAGGATTTCTGGTGTGAATGGCTTGAGGTCATTCTTCAGCACCTCTAATGGCAATATAATAAATAAATAAAGACAATATAAAATTATTTAATCTCAATTCCAGCTCCAATATGAAGGTACTGAACACTGTTTTCTTATATAACCAAGTATTTCTAACCCACACCTCCACTATTGGTTTATTGATTGGACTGCTGCTAACTGCTAACTCCTGACTCAAATTAGCTTTTATTGATGTCATTAGCTTAAGGTTTCATATATTTTTCCAACCCACACTCTAAAGAACAATACCATAATTTGTGTGCTTTTAAAATAGATTGTTTGTTCATCATTTTAACTTCTGACCTGATCTGTCCGTATGCATGGATAGATGCAGATAATTCCAAAGGGTTAACATACTTTGGAGAACCACATCTCAGGGGCTCACTCGGAAAATAAGATTTCTCTTTTCTTGATAGGTATTTTTTGTTAAGCGTTTTCTTTCCAAGCTCCCACTGTGCTTTTTCAAAGTTGACTTTGAAATTTAGAGGTTTAAACAAATACCCCCCACACAAACAAAAACAAAGTACAGTAGGTGACTTACAAGAGGATTTGAAAATAAAAATCACACCAAGTAACTTTTACAAAGTAAATATGATCCAACAAAATAGCATAAATGTCAGTGACTCTGTAATAACTTCGCAATAACTATGTGTACAAAAAGCAATTAGTTAATGTACGCAATTCTTAAACAACAAAATTGCATGCAGCATTTAAGCCTGTAAAGGACACACAGATAAAGCACAGAAGAACAGAGAGAAAAAGCACATTGCAAAGCCTAGTGAAGGCTCAAGTTTCTTACCTTGAGTATACTGTATCAGATCAAATCAATTACTTTCCCAGGAGATGTGAAACTCCATAAAAACAGTTAGTGAAAACTCATGCCAAGATCACCACAACCATGCAAAAGAATTTCAGACAATAAGCACCCACACCTGTTAGTAGAATTTTATAAGTTACAGTAGCCACACATAGATCTATCATGATCCAGTAAGCTGTATAACAAAATACCATCTACCAAGGACTGTAGTGCAAAACCACATGTTTTACCAGTAGACGTATACTACCTTGCAAACATAACTATTCTAAACATTTTAATGATACAGATATATCTTTGTCACAATGCTATTTGTATGTAGTGTACACTTTAAAACTAATCTTCTATTCCTGTGATTTATGTTGAGTGTATTACCTGTAGCACATAGCCCTCTCTGGCATTCTGTTCTCTCCCTATTGCATCTTCCAGCTGCTCTTTTAAAAGGTTGTTCTCTTTCTGTAATCGATCCAGCTCCTTCTGCTTGTGTCCCAACTGAACAAAGAAAGAGAAAAATATCAATAAACGGCACAAAATGCTCTGATGCTATAAACATACTGTGACCACATTCAGCAAACACACCTCTTTGTCTAGAAGTGCAGCAAGCTCACTGGAAGGCAATCTGTCAGAGTTACCAGAGTTCCCTAAAGCTGTGGTGATGGGTACTTGCTTCTCTTCTCTCAGTGGTATTGTCTCCACCTGATGCCATCGCTGCTCAATTTCTTCCTGCACATCTGAGGTTCTGTTGTCCTTATCTTCACTAGCAGAATGCATGGCTGCAGGGGGATCTACTTCCATCTTGCCTTGCTCTTGACTTTCAGGTATCAATGGCTGTACCAAAGGTGTAGTGTTAAGTGTTGAAGTCATGGAAACAGTAACAGTATTTGGCCTATGGGATGTACTGGTTGTGCTGTGCGAAGGGACAGTCCTGTTAAAATTTTCCTTTTCAACTTCCTCTGTCACAGAAGGTGGATTGGCACCTGATACCGAGGAGGTTTGCAGAGAGGAGGTAGAGAGAGGAGAAGATGCTAAGGAGGAAGGTGATGAGGAGGGAGAGCAATATGAGGAGGTTGTGGAGAATGACGAGCTGAGGTCAACCGTGTCTGCGCGTTCTTTCACAGGCTTTCCTGACTGTTCCATTTTGAACTCAGACCAGTCAAAAGTCTTTGAGCGACCCTCCCGCCTGCGCTCACGGACTCTGCTTTTACGAGGCTCAGAGGGAGGAGCAGAAGCATTGTTGCCAGCTGGCTGTCTGTGGACATCAGACTTGGGGGCCTCATAGCTGAGGCTTGGCTCAATGTTGGCCTGTGTACACGGCTCCAACATTACCTGGGCTTTCAGCTTCTCATCAGGAAGGGATCTGAATGACGAAAAACACAACAAAATAAAAAAGGATATATAGTCTTGCTTATAATCAACTTGACGATTATATTTATTCAACTAAAGCTGGGACACTTTTACATAAAGCGTTGCTGGACAAAACATCAATGCAGACATTTCTGGTAGCGAAGCATTATTTAACAGTACATTTACAGGATTTCTGCAGGATTTTACAGACCTATTCAATACCACATAGGCTGCAATGACAGTGTGATGAAAAAGCAGTAGAGACAGTACTGTGTGGCTTGGAATTTTTTATTGTCATTATAAAGCTAATTTTTTCCCGTACCTTCCAATAGTATATAATAATAATAATAATAATAATAATATACTGTATCTTTATCTATGTATTTGAATATAATAAATGGATAGATTGATCATTACATAAAAATGTATTCATTTAAGCCTGCTCAGACTGACACTTGCCCATGGTAAGATGATCAGCTTCCTATCTGCTGTAGCTAACAATAATAACAGGAATTGTTACATGCCTAATGGTGCTAAGTGTAACACAGAAAAGGACTGAACAACCTGCTGTCACATATTCCACTGTCACAACAACACTGCTTTCAGTTTGTAGGAATGTAATGTTTCACAACAGTCCACAATCATATATAAAAACGACTTCTCACAACTTTTTACAGCCTATAGCAGGTGAAATTAAGCATTTTGGAGTTTTGTGAATTTAAGACTTTTTAATACCTTTGAGTATGTTTTGAAGAAATAGAAATGAATATGTTTTACAACTTTTCAAGACCTGCAGATACCCTAATTTTAAAAAAGTGATACAAATCAGCAGAATGTATCAAAGTCAAAGCATTAACATTAAAACATTTGTAAGACACACTTTGAATTTGGCTAAAAGCAGCGTTGGTATCAAGTCATGAACAAAGTATGCTGTTACACTTGCTTAATGGGGAGACTGCCTTCGCAATACACTGAGTTTCACTTTTAATATTTCAATCTGAAGAGGCAGAGCTTTTTAAAAAACTGTCCCTTTATGAATCATATATTTTCACCGTGTTGTATCGAGAAGTGTGAGAAAGAGGGAAAGGAGATGCGTCAAGAATGGAAAAAAACTGTGAGGTGTCACACACGCACGCACAAACAACAAAAAACACTGAAAGAAACGATTAGGTTATAAAGAATCCTTATGTGAACTGTTGTTTTGCACCAGTGCCAAAAAATACGTGATTATATTGCACAACTTTGTGACAATTTCAACAGTCACTCATCCGATGGTCACATCGAATTTAAAATACTGTCGATTAAGGCAGGTGGGTGGCTTTCTTTTGTATTGCAGTGTGTAGCTCTGCAGTGGCACAACTAACAAAGAGACATAATTCAACAGTCACTTGACATAGAGTAGGATGACAAACACGCTGAGGCTGACATTGCTGAGCAATTACATCACTGTTAAGAGGAGGGAGAGATATTCAACACACAAGCACTCCAACCTGGGCTTCAGAACGGATAGTTTCAGAGAGATGTTTTTCCTGGAAGCAGGTTGAACATACCAGTTGAGGGTGAAGAGAAAAGAAAGAAAGGTGAGGAGAGCAGGATTAAGATAAAATAAAAGAGAAAAGCAGATGATTTATCTGTCAGTAGTTAAAAAAATCCTCTGTGGATATTACCGGGTGACATCAGGGGCGATGGTTGGTCGCACATTCTTCATAATGGCCTGAATCCAGTTGCGACGGATTCCAGAGGTCATGGCTGACAGAGTGCATGCTCCCTCTTTACACTGAAAACAGACAGGCACGACATTAAAATAACTGCCACAGATGACATAAGGTGTCAATTAAAATACCACTTTGACACATTGACATTAAAAGACATCTAAGTACATGTCCTTGTATAAGACCCAGGTAACATTCAGGTAAGGTGAAATGGACTCGCTCAGACAATGCAAAGTCTTTTTGTTTCAGTGGACAGACCAGGTTGTTGCTTTTGACTGTAACCAGCAAATAGGAAATGTAGGCGCATAATGGTATAAAAAAAACCAAACAGAAAAATGACCTTTATTCCTCCTTTCTTTGTTTTCTTTAAGTCTGTATTTTTAGGGTGTCGACAATTTTAACCATCTAGTCTAGTAACACGTATAAGAGAGGATATGTCTGTACAGTATACGACATCATCTCTGACTTTAAAATTAGATGAGGCAGATGTATCGTATTTACATAAATACTTACACAGTGTTACTTTTGGTTGACACCTACCTTCTTAATCTAGGAGATCACTGGTATTCAACTAAACATTCAGGAGATCCAGTCAGTTAATGTCCTGCCCAGTCACGGTCCAGACTACTGTATAACCTGACAGAACTTTTCATTGCTTTCAACAAAATGTTTTTCCTTAGTTATGTAAACACATTTTCAAGTTATAAAATGAAGAAGCAGGAAAATACTTGTGTCTTCAGCCAACTGTAACGCAGATTCTTAATATTCAGCAAAGCATGCATATTCTTAAAAAAGCAAGACTCAGGAGTAGATTATGGGGAAAATTAAGTCTCTTTTTCCATAGATATGCATTTCTTTATTCTGTTCCAACTTCCAACCATCTCTGCCTATTCCCAGGTTTTGGGATCTGACATTTATTGCAACATTAATTGCTTGTCTCTCACACAGCTGACATGATTGGATAAGATGCAGCAACCAGAGGACAACACATCTCTGTCAAGATGGTCACACTGTGCCTGTTAAAAGGCTTATTATAATGTAAAACCTTGTGGACTGGATTCTGGCCCCACTGAGGCTTGTGAAATATGCAACACTTAGAAAACTGTTCTGAGCATTATAACACCATGACTTAGTGTGAAAAAATGTAACTTAACCCTGATATCCAGTGGCCTCTAGTGGCAGTAAAG
>JAUBNQ010000011.1:7959101-7972171 GCA_032353495.1 Ctenopoma kingsleyae
AGCATTATAACACCATGACTTAGTGTGAAAAAATGTAACTTAACCCTGATATCCAGTGGCCTCTAGTGGCAGTAAAGGGGATGGTGTATTTGCTTGGCTGTTGTGTTCATAAACCTTTATTAGCATCAACGACTACAACTTTAACTGTTTTCAACTTTTACTTTAACACCACAGTTATACTTTAAAGCTCCAGAGAACACATTCATGGGGTACTTCATTCCAGACATAAGATTAAAACTTGAGTTTGACTCAGCAATGCATCTAAACTGATGGTAGAACAACAACAAACCTTCTAGTTTGACCATGTAGCAGAGACAGCAGATATAAATACTGGAGTTATTAATTTCTCAACACTATACCCATGTTGCCAAAGAGTCAACGATCCGCTTGACTACTCTATTTCTGACTTCCTCCAGAAAATAGCTGGGGAAGCTCGTTTAAGCTAATGTAAACAGAAGAAATGACCCTGTAGCCACCATTCTCTTAATATAGTATTAATATAGGAAGTTTTAATCTATGTGTAGCAGGAACAAATCCTGACATCTAATGGTTAATGATCGCATTGCAAGCCACTATATACATTAGGTAACTATTTGGGTAGCAACAAGTTCTAAAAATGTTTAATGGCCAAAGGATTATATGAAGAAAACACAGTCTCATTAGGCTCAAAGCAGGATCCATGCAGTTTCAGAGCAAAACTGCTATGAATAGAAAAATTTTATAAAACATGAGGCAGAGTGTTATTTAGAACTTGTGGACATGGACAGGGCTTTTGATTGCATAAGGCGAGGTTAAGTTATTGTGAAGGATGAGCACATGGGTTCAGAGAGACATGCAGGTCTGCCAACAGCAGTAGCAGATTTAGACCATGACTATGACGCCATCCTTTCACAGAGAGATGACAAGTCAAGTGACATCCTTCATGACAGACAAAGGAACACTTGGAAATGAGAAATGGCAAAACCTGATACCTAATGTTGCACCACATGGTGTTGAAGGCTGTTTATACACTGCTAGGAAATAGCAGAACTGAGCTGTGTAGACAAGTTCAACATCTTTACTGATGTTTAAGGATGCGGGACAATCGATGACATGAAGAATCAACACTCACCAGGATTTGGAAGCCATAGTTCCTCTGAACTGGGAACTCTTTGACGTCATGGCATGTGGAAAGGTCAATTTCACCATCCAGTTCTGAAGCCTAAGAAAATGTAAAAAAACAAATCATAAAAAAAGCAAATGTTAATATCTCATTAATTCATATATCAACAAAAAACAATTTAATTGAAAACAAAATCTACCTCCTCAGCTATTGAGTCCTTGTAGTATTTCAGACTTTGGTCTGTCAGGACAAACCAGTGTTTCTTCCACTAAGAAGAAAAAGAGCTCATTAAGTGAATTTAACCACAACTCTATGTGCATCATATGATATTACTTCAGTTGGAGAAACTGATGGTGATTTAATTATAATAATTATTATTACAAATTACCACTCCGTCTTCATACAGCTTGGTCATCCATCCTTTTTTGAAGTTAAGCAGATCCGGCTGCAATTGAGATAAACCAAAGTGATGTGAAATTTTGCACAGCAGTTATATTAATAATAATCAGCAATGGGAATTTTAGCTGCCAGTTAGAAGTGATTTTCTATTAAATATTAAAGACATGTACACATGGAAAATCAAGATAGAAGAGATTCTAATTTGTTGAAACGTTTTGTACAAATTTCTCCCTACACTCGAAGTCATCATTAAGTATTTATCATTGATGTAGTGGAAATACTATATATGCCATCTTCTTAATCAACCATATATTTATGTGCATTTCTTTACGATTAGGTCAACACCACAGAAGTACGTGTACTGATACATGACTCAAAGCTAAAGAGACCAACTGGCAGGACCTGGAGTTTCCCTGTGAAACACAAACTGCTGAACATTTAAACCAAGTGAAGTTTCTAGACTCTGAGTTAAACAATTTGTCCAATACCTGGCTTCTGCTCAATCAACAATACCTTGTTTTTGTTGAGCTTCATCAGGTGTGGTGTCACTGCGTGGCAAAGAGTCATTCTGACAGCTAACTGTTTTCAGTTCATATGTTGACAATCTGTTTCTTTCCGTCTGTCCGGGGGACATACACATGACAGCGGCTGCTTCTGTGCTGGCTATTTATAATCATCAGTAGCCGTGGCGGCAGTGGTGTGTACATGAATGTGTGCGTGTGTCTTTGAGTGGGTGGGGGCTCTGGCAGCTGCAGCTCAATCAGACAGACCAACCACACAGAGTGTAACACCCAGTCAGTGTAAACAGACCTCAGATCAGTAGCAGTGTGTCAGACTGGTAGGAGTCAGGCCTAGAGAAGATACTAAGGCAACCTTAGCCAACTCAAAGTGTACTTAATCTCACTCGTGAAGACTGAAGCAAAAAAGTTCAGTCATTTGGTATATGCATGGAGTCAAAGTGGCACTTGGGTAGGTACATAAATTATGTATGCTGATTTTATTACGTATCAGCACATAAAACAATACTGACACTATCCTGACTACTGAGAATTATGAAACACAAAGCCACACAGGAACCAGTGCTTATGGATCCTATACAGAAATACTGCCAATACTCACAGTCATTGAGGACTCTGTGACTCTGCGATCCAGTGACTTGGCTCTTCTTAAGTTGGCAAAAGTGGAACTGGACACATCAGGGACTGATCGGTCCTTTCCTGCATCCAGTGACATCTCCTATAAATATAAAATTAATACCATACATTAGATGTAATTTCATGTCACCAAAGTACAGAGCTAATTTCTAACTTTATTCATTATTCAGTACATGTGGCATTCTTTTTAGATTTAGCTGCTTAGAATTAGGAGGATGGCATACATGTTTGTTGGCTAGATAGCGTCTTTCGCTGCGGCCTTGTCTTTGGATTAGCATGGCATTAGCAGAAGGCTCACTGGAGCTGCTTGTGTCCATGTGATCTACATGCTGACCCTCCTCGAACCGGCTAATGATTTGAGAACGCCTAAGAGACACAAAATAATAATTTTCAAAGACATACTCAATACAAGATATAAACAGTATTTTACTCATGAGAAAAGTTCTAAGAGAGCTGTGCTGCACTATGCAACTAACATATAAAACACTGTAAACAAATTTATTGGCTGTTCTTAGAAAAAATAAATGAATAAAAAATAATGATGCAGCACATCATCCTACAATGGTAGCAGATTCAGTTAGAATACAAATAAGACCAAAGCATGATATGAAAACAAATTTGAGCCAAAATCAATGCCCATAATGGATACAAGTGGTCTCAGTTTATTATTCAGTTTAATGCTACCATTACTGCACAGGATTCACAAACAACATGCAGCAAGTTTGACTTTGGACATTGTTCTAGACTCAAAGTCCCTTTCATAGACAACAAGGTAGAAGGCCTATGCCCAAAGAGAACATGTGTGTTATGTGATGAGAGATTTGACTGCAGAAGAAAGGGAAAGAGATGTGTGGTCAGTTAAACAAACAAACAGAAGTAGCACTAATGGCAACACAGTCGATGTTACCTTAAGGCACTGCACTTGTTAATGTGTGTGTATCTGTGTATGCATGAGAAAGGAGGAAAACCAAATGTCTAACCAACCATCAGTATGCTTGATTATGTACAGTATACAAACAAATTAAGTATTTATATGGAACAATGTAAGTGTGGGTTTCCAGGCAGTGCAGAGATGAAATGATAGAAAGCAGGAATCAGCGGTGACCAGCAGGGAACAGCATTGGGACAAGGGTGGAAGGATTGGCTGAGCAATAACTCTGAGAAGCTCTGTTCAGAAGCCCCTGGAAAAGATTGAAACAACAAAACAAACTAGCAAAGTAGCAAGAGCAAAAGATAGAGACCAATATTAAGAAAGTAACACATGCATTTAAATCCCATCTCATTAATGGTAAGCCACTGATAAGCTAGGCTAGGCAGCAATAGCACACGGTGGTGCTAAATAACGTTCAGGCAACATAACAACATAATAAAATATACTGCATGCTATCTACATGTTTTAACGCTATGCCAAAGGCTGATTATTAATCATGTCAGCCATCATTACAGTAATCAAGACAAGTTAAGTAAATCTGCATTTATCTACATACGACATGTAGTACATATTAATTTAACACAGTTAATGAAAAAGGAGGTCCTCATAGGTTCAAGAAATGATAAACATTTCTAGTCTTTCTTGCAGCATGCTGAGCATGACACTTATCCATAACCTCTCACCTGCGCTCCTCCCCAAACAGCCGAGCCACCTCCTCTCTTCCAGGACTCCGCGTCCGTGCCCTCAGCTCTTGACGCTTTTTATCTGAGCGGAATGCTTCCCTGTAGTTCAGCCTGCGAGCCCGTGGCACATCCGACAGTGCCGCATACTCCCTGCCAGACCGGCCCACTCTGCCTCCTCCACCAATGCTACCTCCACTACTACCGTGTCCATCCCAGGTGGGCGTAGTGCTGCTGGGTTCAGAATCCAGCGAGCTCTGGGAGGAGCTGATGGTGGAGTAGCTGGGAGAAACAAGTGTACCTGGAGAAGGGAGAGGATCTTGGGAGGGTTGAAAAGGGGAAGTTTGGGGTTCTGACTCAGAGTTGTACCTGGAAGTGGGAGCTCCTAAAGAGCAGGATGATGCTGAAGAGGACAGGGGCAGATGCTGGGGTGGTTGGAGTGGCTGGGAATGCTGTACAGTCTGTGGAGAAGGTTCCGACTTGGTCTTCTCCAGTGAAAAGTAACCGCTCTCCACTCGTACCTTGCGTCCAGTGGTCATGGTGCCACCATCTGAAACAAAGACACAGTTCCACTCATATGAAAGACCCACAACAGTTATTTACTACATAATTGTGACTGTCACAACAAAATAGTTCACTATTGCCTATGTGATTAAGCGTCTAAAAAGCTTTTGCTTTAGCCGAGGTCACTGCAGCCTTTACACTAGCTGTGACCAGAAAACTGGAAAAAACAAGAGTGAAACAAAAGTATGTATAAGATGCTAAAGCATTTGCATTCACTCTTCTTAGTGCTTACCATCTTGAGTAGTAATACTGGAGTCTGGTTGGCTCTGGCCCAGCTGGCTGAGACAGGAGGCACTGCGGCTGCAAGGGATGGTGGCCCTGCTCCAGCGGCTCTCCTCCTGCCACAGAGTGGCACGGCTCATTGGGACACGCTCAGCACTGGCAATACTGCTGGGCAGGCATGGTATGCTGCCTCCACTGCTGCTGGTCACAGTCACCTTGGCAGGGCCAGGTTCCTGGGTAGGGGTTTGGGTTGCAAGGAGTGGATGGAAAGAGGAAAGGACATAATGGGAGGTAAGGTCACAGAGAGACTACATAAAGGAATATAAGAAGGACAGAGATTAAAGAAAATTAGACACTGAAAAGTGGCTGTGAAAACTGAATGTGTGTGTGTGTGTGTGTGTGTGTGTGTGTGTGTGTGTGTGTGTGTGTGTGTGTGTATACATCCCTGTAAGATTGAGAGATACAGAAAAACCAAAAAAAAAAATATCAGGACATTATGCAGAGGTGAAATTGGAACAGAAGTTCTATGAAACAAATCATGGATGCCAAGCACAAATAGAATTGCACACCCATTGCTACTGTGTTCAAAGTTTCATGTCACCAGCACATATTAGAAGGTCTATTGGTGATCAGGAGACCCACAAAATAATTTCAGATGATAAGAAGAGAAAGCAAGATATCCAAAAGTAAAGCGACCCATAATCATCAACTTTTCACCCAGCTTACTTTAATCACCACAAACATGCTGCTTGGAATTACTCTTTCAATACACTGTAAGAGACAGAAGCAAGAACCATGTCCTTTTAATTCACACTCCACATAGATTGATTGGGATTATAACAATATAATTTAGAAGCTTGGATTTCAAAGCCTGGGATTAGAAAAAGGTTAAGCAGGATAAAATGTTTGGCCAAGCTGCACTCACTGGGTGTCCATTCATGTCTTCAGTGGAAAAACACTGCCTTGAAGTTACTCCACCCTGCCAATCACAAAAAGTCTTTCATGTTACTGCTTGCTATGTAGTGCAGATTACAATCAGCACAGGTTAAAAAAAAATATCATGAGTCTATGTCCAAATTTATGAAGATCTATGAAATAAAGTATAATTGTAGGATGCTAATAATGTTACTGGGGGAGAGCTCACACAAGAATTTCAAAGTATGAACTTCCAGACTTATTTCAGTTGTGGTATGCGATGGTATTTGCACTGTTTCATGTGACATCCGTTTTTGCACTCCAGGTCACTTGCTTCGGTAAACTGGAACCACCCACAAAGCAACCAATTTCCCAGCATATGTCTCCAGTAGCAGGGAGACAGGTTCAGATGGAAATGTGAGGTGTAGAAAATATGAGCCTTAACACTATTATACTCTTATTGTGATACTCTGTATCATGATCTTTTTTCAACACAACCAAACACCAAACAAATGAAAGAAGCGGGAAAAGCATATTCACCTTCACACATTATCTTCTCCATGGTCTGGCCTTAACAACTTGACTTTTATTTTAAGTGATGCTCATTCAACCACATGCAGAGAAAAAGGTTTAATACCCAATCTGCAGCATCCACCAGCATCAATACTTTTATTGTTTCAAGCAGATATGAGTAACTTGTTGAGATATAGTTAAACCAGCACATTTACAAAGCATTAGTTAACCTATTAACACCACACTGTTGAATTTAAAATCTAGTAGCTTACAAGTTAATTACTGTAATTAAGTGTAATTTTTTCTAAGAGGATGCAGTGAACTCACTTTCAACGACAGTACGAAAGTAAGCTTGATGTGGACAGATTATACAGAAAGAACACTTATCTGCACATGGAAAGCACTGTTGATGAACACAGTAACAAAGAAAGCCAGACATAAATGGTGGAGACCCGTGGGAGACACTCAAGGTCACCACTGTGTCACCACTGCCCCTCTTCAAATGAGCTGTTTGTGTGAGCTCAGCAAGGTCACAATCCCATTCAGGCTGCCATCATTAGAGAAACCAGACAATGAACTTTTTAGATAATTTTGTATCTGCTCATTACAAATTTGGCAATGTATGAAAAAGGAGGAGGGGAAGGGGAAAACTGTATCCCACAGTGGGTGGTGTTCATAATATTAGGTAACATGTCTATATGTCATCTTGTCACTGAAACCTTTGTTATAGTAATAAAGTTTTATACAGTCCTGTTAGGTTATTTCTATTCTATGAAATGAAAGTGCATATCTATTCCTTATGGGCTTTGATGATTAAGTTTGAGGCAGCACAGTGGCAGAGTGGTTAGCACTGCCGTCTCATAGTTAGAAGGTCCTCCTGGTTCAAACTGGCAGGGGCTTTTCAGTGGGGACTTTGCATATTCTCCCCATGTTTGTGTGAGTTTCTTGTTACTCCATTTTGAACCCACAATGCAAACACATGGTTAATTGATGACCCAAAATTGCAAACAGTTGACCGTTTCTGTATGTCTCTATATATCAGCTCTGAGACAGACTCTCAGCCTCTACAGAAAGTACACCGCCTTTGGCCCAGTGACAGCTGGGATTAAGTGCAGCAGCCCCACAACCCTGAGATCAAAGTGATTTAAATATTTGATAAATGGATATTTAGAATGGGTCAGCCCCTTGGATGAAGACACCTTTGACTACAGTCGGGCTCTGTAAAGTCCTGCACTAGACTTATCTGATTAAGAGTGGAAATTCAATCTAACAAATAAAAAAAACAAATGTCCAGACATAATTTGGTACAAAGGCCTAGCACAGAAAGCAGCTGATGGATGTGACAATGAAACAGTAGACCAGCAATTTCAAAAGCAAGAAGATCATTGGCACAAGTTACAATTGAATGGTACTTTAGAAGTCAGTTGTCATCATTAGCCCTGATGGCTGTTCAGCATTACTGTTCTAATTCAGCAATGTTACTGTACTAACGAGGTGATATATATATATATATATCTTACTTATATTTACAAAAGTAGATACTTGGTTTTATAATCCCACCAGAATTACATTGTCAGAAACATTATGTAGTAAATATTACTGGCAGAAAAACATCTGATTATATTAAACTCGCCACGTCATTTAGTCATGCTACAATACCACTGTACTTCTTTTGCTACTGTAAACAGGAAAACATGTGGCATGCAGTCTATCGCCAAATCATGTGACTGAAGAATGCAAATATGGATTGCATAAACCGTTGAGCATGTTGCTGGCAGAGAAACAATTCATCTCATCTATGACGGGAAAACAGCTGGTGTTTGGAATGAAAAGGCTCCATACTGCATACTTTCACAGCACACATCATCCCTAAATATATGCATTCTGTTCTTTGTTGTATGCATGTGGATCATTTCTAATGTTCCCCTGGTGCCACACAGTGTTGATAAAAAGTAACATCCAACAGGAGTCAAAATCATTCTGTCATTATGAAACACAGTTATAATACAGATAATCTCAAAATGCTGTTCATCAGTATTCTAACTAAAATTGCATAATCCTTTCTGTTTTCTGCCAAGTCTATGAGAGGACTCCCTAGTTTAAATTTGCCCTTATCACGCAGCATTCAAGGGCTCATCCATGCACAATAGTAGACATAGCAAAACATCAGTCATAACAACATTAAATTCATCTGAATTTGGCTGCTTAATATGCTACCTCAATCAGAACAAGCAAGGTAAAAGCACTTCAGCACAGAGAGTGTGAATATGTGCATTACCTGGTGAGTGGGTGGATCAACTTTGCGTTTTTTCTTCTGGTTCTGCTTGTTCGTCCTTGGATACACAGTCAGAGCCTCCTGCCACCTACAGTGAAACAACCAAAGTGTTGTTCTTGTATAACTAAATGCAAACTATACAAACCCTGCACCCATGCTGGATCAATATATGACAGAGACATGGTTCTCTACAGCATAAAGACAACATTTAGTCACCGTCTAATCTGCCAACACAATGCATCTTAAAACCTGGTATGGTCCCATTTGATTTTCCTTAATTTACATTTTTTGGTTTTACTGTTTGTGGATTTGAGACACTAGATTCTGAAACTAGTTAGACATTTCATAAGAACAAAATAATATAATTACCACTTATAGCGGAGTGGATTTAGTTAAGTATTAATTTAAGTATTATTACTAAAAAAGCAATGATGATTGTATTTATTACACAGCACAGATAACACTCCCACACACAGCTTTTCTTAAAACTGAACAATGCTGCTGTACCACCATACATGGCTGTATCACCAGAACACATAAAGTAATATATCTCTGTCTTCAATTTGAATCCTAACATGACAGCAGTTTCCTGAAGATTGACTAAAATGCTAATTCAATCTATTTATTCAATCAATCTACAGACAAACAAACAAATGTTTTTTTTACTATTTACTACAACATTGCAAAAGTATCTTCTTTAGAGGTGAAATAAGAATGATTTACAAAATATAACTAAACACATAGGGACCTCTAATCACATTACTAAATATTATAAACTTTAACCAAGTGTCATAATTAACCAATTAACCAATCATTTACTTGCAACGTATGGACCTTCATGCAAGAAGGCTCTAGATCTATGATTAGAATATTAAAGTTAGTGACCTGATTTACTCATGAATTATCTAATATTTTTCTACACCACTGACTTTGTAGAGTGACACACTATAAACTGACGTAAATGCAAGTAATGAGTTCCCGCACAGCACTGATTTCAATCTGTAATTTGAAGAGTTAAGCACAACAACAAAAAAATTTAAAATAAAATAATATATCTAATGAATTCCTGATTATCATGCCACAATCAGTGAAAGACAACCTTGCAGTGGCTATTATGATTGTGTAATGGCCCAGAACCGACACACAGGAGCCAGATGACAGGAGTGGGAGGTGTACAGTGATAGAGCAGGTAGCATAATGAAGAGTGGGTGTTGTGAGTCACAGTTCTCCAAGAATAGCTATAATATGTATGCTACAGCCAGGCAGTGAGAGCTGTGCAGGAACACTTTTGAATGTGGAGCATTGAAGGCTCAGGAGAAAACCTATATAATGAGGTTTACAGATCATATATTGTGATCTCTGTCCAGGTATATGGAGCTTTATAGAGATGGCTAGATTACCAGGGAGAGGAAACAATTAAAAGAATGTGCACCGTCACTGCAATGTGGATTACGACTCTCTGAAAATTACTGCCCAAAACAGACAGCAGGGGGCAGAGCAGTTTTGGCTGCCACAGCAGTTGCACAACTGTTCTTCCTTGACCAAGTCTCTGTCACCAATATTCACTCAGCCCAAAAGAACAGAGCAACACAAACCATTCCACACACTTGAAGCCACATTCATTTTACAGACATTCTAAGAGATAATGACAGATTGGCTATTCGTAAATAACACATCAACAGATCACACCTAGTTATTATCTCTTACCCATTTATGATTTCTTTACACTCAGCCCGTATGAAGTGCTCTTTCTCAGGGGTCAGAATGCAAAGCGAGTTCTTCTGACCTGTCCTGGACTCCCCATCGATGACGTCAGAGCACTGGTTCATATTGATCGTACCCTGGGGTAGAGTGCTGGGCTGCAGGACACAGAGACACACAGAGGAACGTGTTAAATGAGGAAGTGAAGAGACGTACCCAAATATCCCTTCACATGGTCTGTCTGTCTTCTCACACCTTCCACCCCAGCATCAATTTCTATGCCAGGCTTGGCACACCACAAACTGAACAGTCTGTGAACAGGCAAATGTTCTTGTCAGGGCTTGCTGTGATATATTTGTTCTTCTAGATATATATTTCTGCATTTAAAGTTAAAGAAAGCATCTCTAGCAATAATTACTGTGATCTCAGAGAAGGAAACCATGTCGTTTCTCACAACTCTGACGGTTTGTGCATCACATTGTTTTAGTTAATACTGGGAATAGAAATTAAATCATACTATTTCACATTATTTATCAAATGAACTGGACAATTTTATTTCACATTAATAACAATGCATCTGTTCCAACAGAGTCAGTTCACATCGTAGTATTGGTTACCCGGCCCCAAGCTACACAGTCATGTTATAAATTCTACCACTAGAAAGAGCCTGAAAGAAAGACTGTTCCTTTTATAAACAGTCCAAGTTCATGAGTTCACTGAGCGGTTTTGAGTTTAATCTGTCTGATGCCTAGCTGTGAGGTGAAAACTAAACTATGCACACTGACCTGGTTGCCTTCTGTCAGCCATAAATAAAATTACCACAGAACTTCCAGCATAATAACTACTTTGTGTACAATGACTTGAGGTTTTACATGCAGGTTTATGTAAGTACACAGTGGATTTGTGTGTAGGCATGGCCCATTTACAAAGAATAAAGACATGCTAACTCAACAGATAAGAACATCCATTTTTAATCCATTTTACTCCACCACTTCAAGTAAACCTGTTGTGCTACTCGAGTAGTTTTATAAAATCATGCTTTTCTACATGAATTAGAAAGTAGAACTCACATGCAGATGTGTGCCTATACTTATAGTTCTTAAAGAAAGAAATATTTAAAGACACATCACCATAACAAACACAAGTTCAGAAAACTGACTTTTGCTTGGCCTGACCTTCAAATGACTTACTCAAGCACTACAAGCCTTGATAATCTTATGTTGACTGAGGGATTTATATTTGTTCAATGAAGTAAGTGAGTACTGCGTAACTAAGCACTCGGCATGGGAAGTTGCTTGAATTGCTTTTGGGTCCTACTTTCAACATACAGGCAGAATTAAAGACACCAAAATACCAGAGTGGTATGTGAATACCAGGTAGCCACATATGATAAATGAATGCCCTCAGAAGTACTCAGAATACGGTATATTAGGAGATAGATCTGGAAACAAAATTAAAAGGTATCACATTCAAGTTAGCTAGCCAACCACATAAATCTAACTCAAGTACCTAATTTGTGCAGAATAACCACAGCCTGTCGGTAACCAAGCAATTTAACCCTATGGATAGGCTCTCATGTGGACAGAGGAGGTCAATAATTTGTGGTTATCCCACCCACATGGCAGATAAAAAGCCCTGTTCACTGTATCCCTGTTAAATGTCACTTTAATTCTCAACTCATTTAGCAATGTCTATATTATAAAAGGTTAGAAGTGTGAACATTTGGCATTGCAAACTGGAACAAGGAGGAAGGCAGGCTGGTTTCAGTAGGCCAAGATGAAGACAACAATCCTTTACACAATATGTCCCATACCGTGGCATCACAAAAGTGACACAAAAGTAATGATGGCTTCAGGTAATTTTATTAAGTAGCATCATCAGGCTGGTTCAACTTCTTATGCCTGTGGCTTTAAAATGGTCCATCATCAAAAGGCTCTTGACACTAAGGTGACAAGCGAGGGCAACAGCCGGGCCTGACAGACCGACGGACAAACAGACCTTGGGACAGCTGGGCAAGGGCCTAGGTCTGCTTCAGAGTGGACAGAGAGACTGGCGTCAGCTTGACCTGAGAGACCTGTCACTCTCAGACACGGAGAGGGGAAGGAGGTTTGGGGACAGAGAGAAGGAACAGATGAGAGTGAGACAAGGGAGCTCAAGTCTTGAGTTGGCGGTCAAGAGGAACAGTAGTGCAGCAAAAAAGGGGGGTTTGTGCACTATGACTTTGCACTGCTCGGCCATCTGTCTGTGTAAACAAACCTAGAGTACACCACACGTGGGTTTGTCCTTGAGCTGCAGTCAGAAGAGGATAAAGAGCAAAATATATCAAATTCTGGGAACAGTTGTACAAGCAGCTTAAGCAACCAGTTTTATAATCACAGTATCGGATTCTCTGGGACACAGAAAATAAATCAGATTGACAACAACTCTGATTCAATTCAATTAAATTCAGTTCAGTTTATTTATATAGCACCAAACACCATCTCAAGGCACTTGAGACCTTATAGAATATAACAATACAACTATATAGAATTATACAGGGAGTGCAGAATTATTAGGCAAGTTGTATTTTTGAGGAATAATTTTATTATTGAACAACAACCATGTTCTCAATGAA
>JAUBNQ010000011.1:7972351-7990148 GCA_032353495.1 Ctenopoma kingsleyae
TCTGTGTTTCTAGTTGTTCTAATGTACTAAGAAAACTAAGAAATAAACATATATGGACATCATAGCACTGCTAAAAACCTAATCTAGTGACCAACAATAGTGGCCTAAGACTTTTGCACAGTACTGTATGTGCAGTACAGTACAGGAGTACAGTATGTGTTTTGCACTAGAACTGTCTGGAAAGCTGTAAAGAACTCCTGTAAGATGTGTGCCGCCTTGCTGTGCAAGTACTATATCAGCTGAGCAGCAACACATGCCCCTACTTTGGGCCAGCCACTGCAGCTCTAGCCCCCAGACCCAGGCCCCTTGAACCCACACCTCTCTGTCACCTAGCGTAGACCCAGTCCCCTCTCCCTAGGCCACTGCTTCCCACAATGGGCCCTTTGTGAAGCAGCACCAGTTCACACAATGTGGGATTGTCAGTTGCCACAGTCCAAAGAGCCACTCCTCCCCTTAACCCTCAACAAGGAAATGACTGCGAGACAAGAGGCCCAAACAAGTGTCCCCTTTGTGATCACAGTATAGAAATTATGAAGACAGTATAAACTTATTCTAGTCTCTGAAGTTGTTCAAACAATAGAATGAATATTGTCTCAATGGGAATCATTGAGCAGAGTCTCCCAGACAAGGACAAATCAGAAAAATATTTGATTTCTCTATGTGACTGGAGGCAGGAGCGATTTTCTTTTCAGCACCATTCAGCTAGTAAAAATTCTCAAATTTAATATACTGTGCTTCAAGTTTAAAATATTTTTTTTAATTAAATTCAATTCAGTTTATTTATATAGTGCCAAATCACAACAACTATAACCTCAAGGCACTTTACAATGAAATGTATAAAACCTTACAGATTATAACAATATAACTATAAATGAATTACTCAAAGACAGAATTTGCAAGCTCTATTTGCAGCAGGAATAAAAGAGGTATACTCTCAGCTTACCAACTGAAAGCCAAGAACTGCTAAAGACAGCAGAAAAAAAAAACTACCACAACATCATGGCCCAGATTCTTTAAAATCAATGGTTCTTCTCAAGACAACATGACCCACACAGTTTAAGCTTTTATCTCCTCCCTTTACTTTAGTATTCATATGTCTTGTGATCCCTGTCCAGATGTTGTGTACCATTCAAACAGTGTTCATTAGGAACCAACTCTCTGTTTAGAAAATACTAATTAGTATACTCCATGCATGCATGCCTTTGCGCCCTTGGCTTCCTTCACTTTTGGCCATTCTGCAGCTTAGCAAAACATCCCATTCTCCCTTATGACACAGAGGGAGAGGTATTTGCTTCTTTTGGCAGATGCCTGATGGTCTACTCTCAATTTTGGTGGTGAAGCAAATTCTCTTCCTCTGCCATCAACATTTTGGGGTTTTTCTAGTCATGGAAAGAGTGCAGCTAAACTGACTCACTAAAGAGGAGCATGACTGGTATTCAGCTGTGTGATTAAGTGACCTATTGCAACATCTTTTTCAATACATTTGTCAAATGTCTCATTTGGTTTTAAGTCACCAAAAACACAAGTTATGAACACCTGTAAGTTGATTAGCAACATCTGTTTTTCGGGATTAGGTGCCAGTTTGTCTGCCAACTTGTGTGGTGACAAATTCAAATGTCATGACTTCACTTATTAATTTTCATTACTCTCCTTAAGACATGTAACAGCAGGATCTTCAAGCACAGTTTCCAAGTTCTTCGCCCCACATCCAAAACCATTTGACTTTGATCATTAAAGACACTGAAGCTGATGAACTGGCACAACTTCATCCTGACTCATGATCACGGCCTAGAGTCAGGTCTCTTCAGGGTCCAACATCCCCTGCTCATTACCGATAACAGCAATTATGCAATAAATCTTTCCTTAGCAACTTAGGACAACAGAAGTAAACACACATTTCTGATACCAGCGAGCATGCCAACAACTAGCTGCGGGAAAATGTCCACAGGTGCCAGACGGATGGAGTCACCTCTAGTCTTGTTACAGAGGAATAACAAACAAACAGTCAGTCCCTTTTTTTCCCTAAGTCTACAATAATTACATAAACACACATCTACAAAGCTATCAGACTGAGAGCTAGGTCTTTTGGATTGGTCATGGACAAGTTACAATCATCACTATCCCACAGGCCTCACAGGCTTGTAATTTTATCCCAATATCAAGACAACTTTAAACCAGTACCATCTCACATCATATTTGCCTTTGCCTCAGCTATAATACCATCCCAAACCCCTCCCTGTACTTTAAACATAATGTATAGAGCTATAAGCATCACACTAAACCATATGGTGGATATCTGACATTTCTGCTGCAGGGCCAATTACTCTCCTCCAGGCATTTTCAAAACCACCTCATCCTACTGGTATGCATTAAATATGTTTGGATGAATACTACAGTATAGGCATCTGCTCTAAGCTTAATAACACAGCAACAGCGTCAGAATGAAGACTAAATGCAAACGCACTGTATAAACAGAATATCTGAGAAAAACAAATCATAAAATACTACACATCTTTGTACCAGGTATTTCAGAAAGGACTGTGGGTGGTGTACTGCGCTTCTTATGGAGAATGGTGTGAGTATGTGGGTGGTTTACTGCTTGTTAAGAGCCAGCAGTCGACAAATGCAGAGGAGGAGGAAGAGGAGGGAGAGTTGGAGGATGAAGACCATTTCTCCACTAGTACAGCTTTTCAAACGGAGGTTAGGATTGTCAGTAAGATGGAATGGTGCTGGAGTAGTGTGCTGTCAGGCACACTACAGGGTGCAGTAATTAAGTGAATGTGTGTGAATACCAAAGAAAACAATTTGTCTACAGTATATTATTTTCGTATTCCATAACATACAACATTGTGATTTAAGCTTTGGAAACAGTGTTATGTAATGTCTATAAAAATAATGACTACATAATGAATTGCAAGAAAAGGCAGGCAGAGTGTGTAAAGTCAGTGACATCAGTGATGTCTGGGTGTTGACAGAATAGAAAGGCTGGCTGCAGAAACAGGTGCTACAATCGAGTTGTGTCATGTTGTGTTGGCTGTTCAG
The DNA here is from genome assembly GCA_032353495.1 of Ctenopoma kingsleyae. NCBI lineage: Eukaryota > Metazoa > Chordata > Actinopteri > Anabantiformes > Anabantidae > Ctenopoma > Ctenopoma kingsleyae. Next base: position 7,975,394 of record JAUBNQ010000011.1, read on the forward strand.
ACTCTGCATAAGCAAAGTAACAGTGAGTGTGTGTGGTTTCCCAGGCTAGTAACTTTTTCCCTTGGTTGCCATCCAATTCCTTGTAATAATCTTACAGTTGCTTCTTCGCTCTCTGCACACCTGTCAATGTAACAATATAGACTGACCTCAGTTTAATTACTCTGTTTAACCTTGTAAATGTCTTTCCTCTACATCTTGTTTTCTTCAGTCGTTCCTATCTGTAATGGATGGAACATCTGTTACGCCAACTTGCTCTGCTTCTTATTTCTGTTCTTAGCACTGCTTTCTAGACTTTCACATGCAATGTGGGGGTATTTGTTGTTATCTGCTTTGTAAGACATCTCTAAACAAGGTGACATGAGAAACATCATAGACACCTAAGATAAAAGTGAGAGCTGGTGATACTGTGGAGACAAACTAAACATAAGGACAGTTTAATCACAAGTATATGTCAGGGCAGTGGACCACGGAGACAGGAAAGTATGGCTTATCTAGCTTATTAATCCCTAGGTGACTTGGCAGTAAATGGCAGTAAATGTGTAGATTTTTCTTCTTTAAATATGACAAGGCCTCCCAGAATCACACCTGGTGATCATCACATTGAAATAAAATGGATTTGTTCTTTTATCTAGTTTTAGGGTCTGCAGGACAATGTGATGATGCTTTCATTCATATTGTATATGCAGAAATAGAAAAGAATCTACATTAACAAAACAAACTACGTCTATGACCAATAATCATTAGAAGTGGAGACTGCAGACATTGGTTTAATTTGGAACCACTTTTGTTTTTAAAGTATCTTAATGTTTTCTCTAAACACTGACTTCTACAGCAGCAAATCTTAAAGTTGCAGCGGTACAATCAGCTTTTTGTCTCAACTGTAAAACAAAAACAAAACAAAAGAACACAAAGCAAAGCAATAATTAGATTAAAAGTGGTTGTTTGAATATCACAAGGTGACCCAAAAAAGTGTCTGGCTTACTGCTACGCTTTGACACAGCACATTGGAAAGTAGGCCAAGGTGAACAGACATCCATTACATGTTGTGGCTGCAGTAAAATTGCAGGATCTCATTGAAAACTATTCCTATTCCTACTATTTGAAAAGAGGAAAACAAATAACATTCACTCACGAATTACCATGAGCTTTTTGCTACTCTCTCTATACTACTGTATGTGAAAAACTACAACTGTAGTCAGGCTTCAAAAATATCTTATAATGGTGGTAAATCTGCCAAAGTCCCACTAAGTCAATGCAAATTAACCTGAGAGGCATAAGGGAAGGTAAAATGGAGGAGGGATAGAAAAATGTTCCTTTGGAAATAATAATAATAATAATAATAATAAAAATACCTCAGCTTACAGGCCAGTTCTGGTTAACAGTTAATTCAAAAGATTACTAAGATAACACTAAATTAAAAAACAAAAAATCCAAAAAATGTCTGTCATGATTCCTAAAATCTAAAAAAAACAACAACAAAAAAACAACAACCAAACAAAAAAAACCATCATCCATGAGTATCCTGTTAAGGGCCAAAGGGACATGTACTGAAGTCACTCTCAGCTGTCATTGGGCAAGAGTAAACCCTGGACAGGTCGCTAGTTTATCAGAAGGCTCACACAGAGAGACAGACGACCATTCATGCTCACATTAATTGAGCCACCAATCAACATAACCTGCAAGTTTTTGGAAACCAGAGCAGTCTGACTAAACCCACAGAAGCATGGGGAGAACATTAAGACTCCCCACTCACAAGTTAATATTTCAAAGCACTAACCCATTATTTAGGTAGAGTAGGTATTTTTTCTTGCTTTCTTTAAAGACAAAGAAAAAGAAAAAGCACAGTGGAGAGAGCACTAAACTGATTAGGTACTGAGGTTGGAGATAGGCCAGTCCACGGCTGCAGGAGATGGGATTGAGCCAGGTCCTGACGAAGCTGGAGTGGGTTATTAAAGAGAGGTTGGTTCACCAATTAGCAATAGCAACAACAAAACCTACTTAAGTTGCAGGTTATGTGGCTTTCTCCAGGTAAACTCTCCCCATGAAATAAGGCTCAGAAATGTTAAGAGTTTCTTCTGAGTGATACGTGCAGCTATAGGTCAATTATTATTATTATTATTATTATATTTATTTATGCAGACCATATCCAGAACCTTTATTTCTGCTCTTTATTTCTAAAAATGTCCTGGCTGCAGATCCCTGACCTTAACAGGTGGTTGGATTGGCAGGTGACTAAGCTTAGGTCAAAGGACAACCAATACTCCTGCACCTGTTGCAACTCCGACAGACCTTCAACTGCAGCTGCAGCTACTGCAGGCGAACACAAGGCAGCAGTCTAATAAACACTCAGGCCAGGTTATAACTGGACTTCATGCTACTGAGACATCTTACTACAATAATGTAACTAATCAACTCTACCATCAGAACAAAACCTAAAAACCACCCAAAGTTACAGTTTAAGAGCATATAGTTTAGAGGTATTCTATGTTAAAGTACTGCGAAGCCACAACTAAATTTAAATGACAAATATTTCCTCAGTATACAGCAGTGCGTATTTCTGGGTAATTCGCAATAGCTGTATTTTCAGTTTTAGGAAGTCAAAATGTACGTCTCAGTGTTCCTTCAACTGCAGACACCTACCCACCTACCCCACTGTTTTATTATTGCCCATGTCAGGGTTAGCTAACCCCTCACCCTGATGCTTTAAATGAAACCTTTTGTCAGTGTCCTGATCTAGTGTTTAGAACAAACTGAGCAAGCAGTCCGTCAGGCCATGTTTGGATTTATAGACAAGAGAGGGTTTTGGAGGGGGAGAAGTTACACAATACTGCTGGCTGCTCTCTCCAACACAAATGATTTATTGGACAGAGAGAACTGGAATGAAAGACAGAGGTATGAGAGAGTGGCAGAATAAGACAAAGTGAGGAGATAAAAGGAAAGAAAAGTGAATCGGACTGAGTAATGGGAAAGTAAAAGTGAGGACCGTGCAAGTAAGACTGGAAACTGGTATAGCCAAAGCCTCCTGGTGCCTGCCTTTCTCTGGATAATGAATGGCTGGAAATCATTAAAAAGAACAAGAAAATGAAGGAGGGTACAAAGACGGGGCGGTGGAAAGACATCCTGAAAACAAGCCTTTTAGGGACTTCTCACCATGGCTCAACAGTGGACCTCCATCGAGAATTTAGCTCAACCCCACATGCCAATCATATTCCCCAAGAGAAATTTGAAAGGGAGGTTACCATCAGCTGGAACCCCATGTCAACAGAAAATTGATATATCTTACGAAACCATTATACCTTTACTATGAGCAATATAATACAATTTTGCTCAAGGTGCTGATAGACCTAATGCTCTGTGTTAAATGATCCTGTCCACAGGCTCACGCAGCAGTGAACACGAATATATAATAACAGACCAGAAGGTTGAATAGGACTTTCTCCTATTGCTTACAACCTATAGCTGACGTTCAAAGCTTAAGTAGACTCTTATAGTCAGTCATGCTATGAAAGGCACAAAATATTTTAATAAATAAAGAGAACCTTACTTATTAAGATGCACTGGATTTTGCTTTGACAATTTGTTAATACATTTCCAGATTAATTTAGTCCCATTTTATTAAGGTCTCTCTGTGTTTTATTATCCTAACCTACCTACATAGATAGCTTTCATTTCATTCATTTGAAAACCATTAATTTTAGACTCATTAAGCTTTTTGGCTATGGAACACAGGGGCATTGAATAGGGAATAGGCAATGGGAGTGATCACTGTGAAAACACAAAATATATCCCTGTCTGTCATATTTGATCTGTAGACACTGTGATCTGAGTTGAGAATTGAATGAGAACAAATCCACAATTTAATTTGGTTTCTAATTAGTTGGGGTTATGTTTCTTGGCCATTCTCCATGTGAGTCTACACACTAATGATAAAAAACCAAAAGTGACCAAAGCGGTGCCATTTAGAATTGTGACTCACACCCAGGCCAAGTTCAGGACTTTAATGTTTAGAGACCAGACTTGGTCATGAGCCAGACAGAGTTACTGTACTTCTGATGAAAGAAATATTCAAACAGTGAGCAAGTGGAAGAGATAAGATTTTATTTCAGCTGCATCCGGAATGGTGTGGTGACTAAAGCCAAGGGGAAAAAATAAAGAACACAGATAAGAAGACACTGAAAAGTCAGACCAATAGGCCCATAGACTCAGGTTTATCATTTATTAAGTGAAAATGTATCTTTCAAACGTATCTTTCATGAGGCCTTCCACTGTATTCAGTGTAATGGTAAATTCATGTTTCAGAAAGAACAGCACTCAGTTGGAAAGTGGACATTCATACTGGATCATTTGGTTGATGCATCACTTCTGGTCTAAGTTTAAGAATCTATAGTTAAGTTTTTAGTGTTCTGTGGCAGATCAATCATTGGTCATAGGATCAAACAGAGAGCCGGATCTGACAGAAGACTAAGGCTGCAATGTGCGCTGTTCGGTTAGCATAGAAAAGGACTTTGCCATATTCATATAAAAAGATTACTAAATATAGTCCAGTCTACGGACTGGATAAGTTAGAGGTTTTTCTAGTCTGTCTTAAAACAATATTGCTGTACTCATATGTACATGTAAAATGGTTTTGGTTGTAGCTATCCCTACTCTTTACTCAGCTTAGTTCAGCTTAGACTCAAAACTGCAGCAGCAGCAAAATATTAAATGTACCACAATTCTCAGTTTCTGTGCATTAAAAACACAACCATTACAAAACAAACAATGTTCTTTTTAAGAACTAAGGTTGCTATTAAGTTGAGTCGCAGTTCCAGTGTTGTAGACACTGGTGATTACAAGCTGTATAAATGACTGTTTCCATGGTTTTGTGGTTTTGTGTAAGGGGAAAAGTGAACCCACTGTAATCCATGGGTGTTTACATTCCAGCAGATCAGTTCCTACTAGAACCATGTGGAAGGAAGGGTAGGGGTTAAAGAAGATTCTCACACACCATATCACTACAAAACCAACACACGCCTCACCCAGTACCAACACTTAGTAAACAATCCAGTGATCCAACATAGCTATGACTCTTTTCCCTCTAAAATCTAATATACCTTTAAATACTGAATCATCCATCTTCTCATCTTTTCCTGCTGCAACACAAGTTCATAGGTACACTGAACTGTTTTTACTTCTGTCGGTTTCTCATGGTCTGCTCTGAGCTCTGAGTGGACTCTATAAGTATCCTTAATTTGAAGTGGTGGGGTAGTTAGCTTCTGTTTATTCCCTAGAATAAGTGGATGCTTGGATGCAACAAAACAGCTGCCCACAGCCCACTCATTCATCCCATAGAAAGCTTTCTTCACTCCAAAATCAACATAGAAGTCTTCTCAAGATTAGTTAAAAATATTTCAATTTAATGTTTAACATGGGTAGAATAGAGAGAGGGTTTGTGCATGTTTAAGCCTGTCAAAAGGTCTTAAAAGTCTGGAGGCAAACACAGACTGGGGTTGTGTATGCTTATGTCTGAGAGATTCGTTGCAAAATAGTATGCCTCTAGTTGAAAGAATGCACAAATGTGTGGGAAATGGAAGGAGGTTTGTCAAAACTGTCTCAGTTCTTGGATAGTGCTATGGGGCAGAGGTCCACTATTTAAATTCCAGTAAACACAGGAAATTAATTGAGCTAAGATGAAATGAGAATGACTTCAACAGCTGAAACGTCATGAGAACATCATGTTCTTGTAGAAATAACAAGGGTACAGACAGTCAACTGCAGTGAACATTGTCTAAAGGCAAATGCAATTCAAGTGTCTCTGAAAGGGCCTTTTGTGTACTGTAACTCAATAGGGAGCCTCATTTTATTTGCAGGTATACTGTGCTTTTTCAGTTTGGACTAAAACTCATTAACTGACCAGCATGGATGTTAAAAACTCAGGTTATGATTCAGTGTAAGCTCAGAGGTCACAACAGAGACTGAGACACAGCAGGAAGAAACAAATTCATCCTATATCATATTATGAGATTTGATTGTTTGTGTCAGTAAGCGTATGAAAAAATTAGGCCAAAGCGTCATTAAGGAACGTTGGGTGTTGTGTGAGGTATTTAGGAGCACATCATGAAACAATCATTAAGGTGTGAGTGCTGGTGATTTTAACTTGCACTGATGTCATCAAAGTGGCTTTCTAGAGATGGAGCGTTCTCTACACCCACATACCTGCCTTCACCACAAAGTGATAATGGATTTTGTATGTACATGTGTGATTCTTACATCACTTAAACAGCCTAATCACACAGTTGTGTATGGCCGACCTTTGTACATTTTTCTTTTCTTTACCTCTAAATAATTACAAGACCACTTTCTCTCAACAGTGTCAGTTTAAAACTAAGGTCTGTCAAACCTGGCAACACCTGTTTCTGACATGTTTCTGAGGTCAAGCCCCCTTGGTTACAGTTGCACTCACTCACACACACACACACTCACACACAGAACATGCAGCTCAGCATAAACTATAACTCAGTCCAATCCATCCTTGCACATTTGATTCAGTGCTGCATCTGTTTTTTTACAGCTACTGTAGAAAGGCTTGCTCATCATATGACTGAGCCTAGAGACAACCTCAGCCCACACACTTGTGCATTGCTTCCAGAGTGTTCTGCCTTGTATCCCTTTAGTTAGGACAAACACAGCCAGAGCTCTGAGCAAAATAAAGAATAACTCTGTCCCATGTCACACATGCCATGGTCAACTGTTGCTGGACAAAGGGACAAAACATGTTGCCTTGGCGACGCTCCACTAAAAAACTGCATTGCATAGCCTTGGGAAAAGCCAGCCTGTACATTCAGCAAATACTGGAGAGTGAAATTACACTGTATGTTGTGAGTAAAGGTATCTTATTTTCATATTTACAGCAAAACAATTGAATATAATACTGAATGCTGAAATTCAGTATCTTAGACATGACACATTTACACTCCTGTATTTGGAGGCTAAGAATAATCTACTAAACTGCAGTAACACATTAGCCGTGGCAGCACACTTTCTACACAGGCCAACATAGCTTAGCTTAGCTTAGATAGTCATCTTCTCTGTCCTTACAATCAGTGACAGAACACAACTTCTTACTGCTGTTAGATTGAATTTTTTCTCACTTGTCTCTTGCACATAATGGCTCTTCAAAGTCACTGCTGCTCTTATCATGAAATGATGGCAGTAGTTTGCCATGTTGGGTGTTCACTGTAGGTGGGTAACCCCAAATCGGTGGCTCCAAGAACTGTGATTTCTCCCAGGCCTTTGCTAACCCATTCCTTTCCCTAAGAGCCATGCCACATCCTGCAGGTTGAGACCACAGCCCATCTGGGTTTGGTTAAAGGCAAGACACAAGAGCCATAAAACTAGGATGCGAAGAAAACAGAGGGGCACCTCCTCATCTACAAGCCCAACCAATGCTCTCAGATGGGGGCTCTGATGTGGTCTGCAGCAACATTACACCGACAAAAGCTGGCAGTCTTCAGATTTGACCTGATGTCTCTAATAATAAAGCATTAAACTGATCATAATGTCAGTTTCATTCTTGAATTTAATGTTGATTGTGACCAACTGAAACATTTTGTACTGAACATTTTAACTGTATGTATGTTACTCAAAAACAAAATGAGTGGCATGTCAGTCAAGCTTGCGCAGCCTGTTCAGCACAAAACAATTATTATTATAATCCACTTTGTGACAAGTATGGTTCTATATTTAGTGTCACTTGATATTTCCACCTCCAGATACACCCCCCTTTGATCCTCCATTCAGGAGAGAGATGAAAAGATGAAGAGTGACATCCAGACAGATGAGTGACTAGAAGGAGGTCATCTGTCTCTTTCCTTCGTTTTTTCCTGTAAACACTTGATCCATGCTCCTTCTGGTGGCATCATCCTCCACCAGAGCCTAACAGACACAATTTATAGGCTCTATTTTGAACAAGACATTAAGGACAGAACAGTATGTCTTGCCATGTTTTCAACAATGAAAAATTTGGTATAGAAAGCTCTTCCCTGCTCTTGGAGTCATTATGCAAATAGCAGGCTAGTGATTCATCATGTGCCAGATTTTTATCAGGATAATGTAATGACTTTCAAAGAAAAAAAATCTACACAGCATCTCCTGCCACGTCTGTTAAATAAAACCTCTTAGCATCTCTCAGCTCTCCCAGAAAATGACCCATACAGTACAGTGAAAAAGGGTAAACCAAGTGCTGTATCAACTACTTCTGGTTTCACCTCATTTCAAAGCACATCCCATGTTTAGGATAAAAAGCAGTTAACCAGAACATTGGTTGAATCAATATACTGTCAGCCCTCACACTATTTATTATATAGATATTTAACTATTGGCACCAATAAAGATCACTACAGACATTAATCTGCTGACTTTGAGTGGTTTTTCCAGTTTTCTTTTTTAGAACAGGAAGTTGCAACGGGGCTTTTGCACAACGTGTCAGCCACTTAAACAAACACACACAGCTCAGCAAATGACTTTTAGTATTAACACCATGTGGTGTCACTTCATTCCTTTTCACACTGCTGTGATAGGTAGCTTAGTGTTTAGCACATTCAGTTAATACTAGAGTGCAAGAAGCAGCTATGTTAACAATGTGGTGACGGCCTGGTCAATTGGCACTCTCCATGTACACCACAGACAAAAATGCAAGTAACAACATAACTTCACTTATAAAACGAACTTACAGTGTTTACAGTCAGTAAATTAATTTTGTTTCCTTGTTTTCAATGACTTAACTAGTCAGGGCATTCACAGAAAAGAGAGTCAGTCTTTTATATGAGAATTGTTAATATTTTTGCTCTCTATTTGCATATTTACATTTTTTGCTGTTATTTGATTGTAAGCAGCACTAAATTCATATTTATTTAGTCAGAAAAGAGCTTTTACTCACCATTTCATCCAGAGCATAGCGAAGTAAGCCATGCTCATAGAGGACAAAGAACCTCCTCTGCCATTTCTGTAAAAGAAAAAGACAATTAATGGGTTATTGACAAAGTCATATGAATGGTAGATATAATTCCAGCAGTAAACACATCAGCAACACAAGGAAAACGTCTCTAGCTGTTTTAGATAGATTTCAAAATTACTTTTCGCCACATGTAGTTCATAAAACCAGATATTTATTGGATCTGTACAGTTAGGATTGAGTAAATACACTGATACACAAAGACATATCATAAAGCACAAGTCAAGCAATCCTGTGGGAAACAGTTGCCATGCTGTCAAACATGGTCAAGATTATACTTCTGACCATATTAATGTGATCTTCAGTGGGAACTGATTTCTGACTATGTTGTATCATTCTACACAATATTAATGGGCCCAAACCTATTAAGATGAACCCGATCATATGTCTGAAACATGAAAGGTCAAATCTGACAGAATGGTATTTTTGTCAATATTTCTGAAAATAATATAGTGACATTTTGCAGTGATCTCCTCCCTCACTGGTTTGATCAGCTCTCCTCTGGCCCCCCCATTATCTTAATGCACCATTTTGTCCAAGTGTTAAATTTCATAGGCTCCGATTCCAGAGCCTAATCCATGAAATATTGAGAGGTGCTTTGTAACCTAAAAGGTTTCAGTAGAGGTGCTGATGTCTTTCTGATTAGTCTCACAGGTGATGTTAAGTTGACATAGCATTTTATTCACAGATGCCATTAAAAAATTAAGTGATATATGGCTGCTAAATATAAATTATAATTTACCAAGCTCTGCATCATAGAGGAGAGCCACAAGCCCATAACCTGCCAGACATAAAAATGGTTCTAAAATATGACTCATGCTCCACATCAGCAATTTTTCTCTGTTATTTGTTTGCTGGTCAGTCAATGCTTACCTCAGCACTATGTACATGCCACCAATTACACCCCCTGTAAAAAGATGATTATAGGTATGGGCAGGTCAAACAATTGATGATGTCAAAGTAGCAGCAGACTGTTGACAGAAGTTGAGTTGAAAGATTCAGAGGTGTTTTTCCAAAAACCCATATGGAAACTATCAGTGTGGCTGTGAGAACTGGGACTTTTCCTTCACCTCCCCCACATTCTCCCTATTCCTCTTTGGGATGCACCACCACAGCATAATCTAGAAACTGATAAAGAAAGCGGTGCAACAGAGAAAAGCTCCCATTACATGATGCTAGGGGAGCAGAATTCATGAAATAAAGTCAATATTGGGCTCATTATTGCCTGAAAGTGAGTCTTCATGCGATAAAGGGCCAAAACTCCCACAGGAAGCTATGAAACTGCTACAGGAGCTGCAATAACCAGACCTCCTGTTCAACAGATGTCAAAGAAAGAGCGAGAATGGATCACAAAATTAGTTAAACCACCTGTTTAGTTTAACTTACCTGGCACCCTTTAATCACCCCTGATATATTAAACTTTAACCACTTCAGACAAGAGGCTAAATAACGTTTATATGATACCAATTGAATTTCATGAAACTCTAACTTTCTTAATTAAAAGGAGGTCAAAAACAATGTTCACTTCTGAATGAAATTTATTTGAAGGCCGTCAAAAGTTCACACTTACAAAACCACTTACCCGTGATCTGTGTAAGGGATTTTCAAAATTTGTTCCCTCTGGTGCCAGCAGCAGCCATCCTCCATATATAGGTTTGGCCTGGTAAAGGGAAAACACAATTACAAAGACAGAAAACATGCAAACAGACCCATTAACACATTGATTACCAGTTCATTTACACGCTACATTATTATATTATGAATTCACTACAGACAAAGGATGGGGTAATTGTGGCCCACATAACAGACCACACTACACTGACACACATTTTAGTAGTTTAACTCCAACAAGGTTTATCAGTCACTAATTGCCTTGAGTTAACTGCAGATTACATTCTCCATTTGGCTGTATCCCAGCGCACCATGTTTCCCTGGAAAAAAAAAACAGAAAAGTCTAACACACATGATTTTCCCTCTGATCCTCTAAGTGGGTGGAGTGGTGGGTGGAGGGGACAGCAAGAGGCAGAGGTTACCAAGAAAAACAGTAGATGAGAACCAGGATAGAGAAGTGGTGCAGAGCCTGGGAGATATTGTGGCTACAGATTTGCAATTCAAACTTGTACTGAGACATGCAAGTTGGCCTGGCAGTCTTTCTTAAATAGTTCTGGTGTGTGCTTGAACTGCAGCCACACTAGTAGTCAGCAATTGTTTCCTAAGCCAGAAACCCCTGAATAACCACTGTGTGTAAAGTAGCACAATTTTAATAAACATTTTTGCACTCAGATTTTACCTACACCTAAAGAGCTTAACAAATTAAGTACCTTATTTTCTTCAACTGAACTTGCAAATCTATAGAACTGCCTAGAAATCAAACTGAAAAGCTCTGACATTTACAGCTGCCTGGCACCGCCATGTCCCTCAATCAGTGGGTTTGATTACGGTCAAAACTTCACTGCATGTAAAGCCAAGTATAATCCAACACAAAATCCTCTTTTGCTTTGACTACTGGAGGTACAGCAAGTTTCTTAGCTGAGTAACTCTGTAAACAAAGTGACATAACAGGAATTTTCAAATCATAAGTCCTGAAAATTACTTTGCACAGTCCAGACTTGCAAGAGAAACAACAGAGAGGAAAAGTATCTTAAATATGGATACCAAGAGGAAATCACGCTAATACTGGAACACTAGCTTCTTCGTTGCCTGTGGAACATTACTACAAAAGCCAAGGAGGGACACTGAGTCAGAACACAATATAAAAAACTGTCCCATCTTTCCTCACATGCCCAGACTGCAGCTCGAACGACGAGGCCTCTTGGGAGAGAGAATTACACGATATGAATCTGGGTCATTTTTTACCCCTCAATGGTTCAGTGGTTAGACTGAGTAGTTTGAATGTGCTCATTTCACAATGCCCCACCACCCACCCCCCAACTTATTTTTCCCTACAATCATAAATTACAAAGTAATACAGCACCGGTGGTGTGGGCTGTGGAGTGGTGAGTTGGTGGGGAGTCAAAAGGAATTACACAAGTGACTGAAACTATGCACAGAAAGAGGCTTGTAAGCATTTGGTATGTTCCCGCAGTTGGACTTTTAAATAATGACCTACATGATCTGCATGCCATGGGTCATCAGCATCTTGTTAAGTCAAGTGCAGCCATCACAGGGTCAGCTTGATAACCAGTGGGTCAGAAATTCCATTAGGGAAGACAAAATCCCTTTCCATCCCACAACAGAAACCACTACAGGAAACTGTGTAAAATGTTCCCATCAAGCAACCCAGAAGTATCACAGTCAGTAACATCATTCGCATAAACTCTCCACCTGGATACAGACAGCTCTTAACCTGACCTGCTAAGCTGCTTATCACAAGGAATGATCACGAAATAGGCCAAGAGTTAAGAGTGACCTAATGCCATCATTCACAACTTGCCAATATCAATAACACATCCCAGCAACGAATGTTAGTGAATTCTTCCTTTGTGATTTTAATATGGGAAACAGCTATTTGATTTTGACAGCTTCCCAGCTGTCCATCCTTTCCATCCATGACACATCTTCAGTGGGCACATAGAAAACAAATGACACAAAGTGTCAAAAGAACTTTCTTTGTATATGCCTCTGGCTCAGAAAGCTCTTAGAAGACTTCACAGATATAACAATAACCCAAATTACTCAACAAAAGCAGATGGCAGCAAGTTACCCTAATGTAAGGCACAGAGCTCGGTGGAGGCCTATATCTGCCTGAATTAAGGTCAATATGCGCCCTTGGGGGGGGGGACTAATTATGTCCAATTAACCTAACCTTTGCACTTCATTCATTATTAAGACTAAGTGTTTAAAATGTGCCCATCAAAAGCCTATAAACATGTTTCCCTTTTTCATTGAACTCACAAAGTATTACATATGCTATAATAATAATAATAATAATAATAATAATAATATCAACCACAACAACAACAACATAATAATAATAATAATAATAATAATAATAATAATAATAATAATAACACACCTGACTTAAGTCTTCCTCGTTCAGCAAATGTGATTCTCTGGGCTTAAAGCAGTTCTGGCATTTACTTTTGTTGAAAATGTTGGCTTGAAATTTCCGGCAGGGATTGTCTTTGAATGACATGGTTGAATTTTTTTTTTTTTTTAAGAAGACACTTTGGAGGAAAAAGATCCAAGAGGTCCTTGTTTTACAAACAAAACTGATCAATTCTTGCAGACAGTTTGGTGTCAGTTTGCAGATGCCTTATTATGATAAGACAACTTCGTGAAAAGAGAAGAATAAAGTCCAAGCGCTGCGCTGCGCTGTTCACCTGTCCAACACTACCTGAGGCGGTGAATTACCTCTCGTTAAGTGACATCTACCATGCTCATTTCGCGCGAGGGGTCGCCTCCCGCAGCTAACGTCAACCTGCTAACCTTAACTTTTGTTTTGTCTCCAACAAACTAAACAACTTGTGAAATAAGTCGTCGGAAGCGCGGACAGGTGTGCTCGGTCTTCTCCTTCAATTTTAACTACGTCCTCCGGCGAGGTGTCGACGGTTCACAGGTGGCGTTACGGGCCTAAAGCTCGCTGCAATGGTCCCGTCAGCCTCCATCGGACGGACGGGTCTACCGAGGGAGGGAGTCCACTTTGGCCCCTCTCACTCTCTCGCTCTCTCTCTCTCTCTCTCTCTCTCTCTGCGTGTGTCTTTCTGTCAAACCAGTGACACCAGAGTCATCACCGTAAAACGCACTTCATTCTTCTAACGTCTATGTTCAAGGCCAAACACCGTTATCCTACTTTAAAAGCGCCGTCGACGCGGCTGCCGTGCCGCTGGATCCATAGCGTCGAGTCCCGCTCGTCGTAGCAACCTTCTCGCTGGCGCTGCTACGCAGTCTGCGGTTAATGTTTTCGTGAAAATCCTCGCTCGGGGCCGGACATCCAGTCGGTGGAGGACGGAGGAGGCGCTCAGGAGAGAGTGGAGCGGTAAGTGACAGCGACCTCGACCAATCACGCGCATCGACACGCCCCACACGGAGGCAGCGTCCAATAGGAAGCCTCAGAAATCTCTACTACTTTCACTCATGATAGGTGAGCTTTAAAGAACCCATGACACCAAAACTAACTTCCATGTAAAAGTGGTGATGTTTTCAATATTACCCTGAGCTAATGTTTTTTCATCCCATGCTGTAAAAACAAACTAGTGGCTGCATTTATTCAGGCTACACTGGTTATTAGTAGAGGCTATTGCTTCAGCAGATATTGTTTGTTTTTTTGTGTGATGTGCTAATCATCAAAATCCACAAAGACAGAATAACAAAACAAAGAAAAAAGAAGGGTAACTAAAACATCAAAACATTTCCTTCTCTATTTTTCCAGCATGGAAACAGTGTTTGTCAGCAAAAACGGTTACACAGATGGAAATGAGACAAGCCAATTAAGACTTAAATTGGTAAAGATAGTATTGCATGCAAAAGAAATTTTCAGGGGTCTAACACATTCAGAGTTAAATCAAATGGAATGTCTGAGTGATAGATAGCAGATGGGATTAAATCTTCTTCATTTCTCTAAACATGCAGCTGGTTTATGTGTGAAAGTATGAAGAGTTGCTCAATATTGATGTTATATAAATGTTTTCATTCTTTTCAAACATCCAGCATCTGTCGCATTACCCCAGCTGACTGACATTAAACTAGTTTAGGTAACAATAGGTGTCTTTTATTGTACTATTAAAATACAGTTCTGGTAATTGAGGAAGATGTAAAAGTCAT
>JAUBNQ010000011.1:7999501-8011075 GCA_032353495.1 Ctenopoma kingsleyae
TTTTCAATAGCAACTGGACTTGTTTTGGTTCCTTGACGTGTTCCTATATTAGTTTTTTGTCTTCGTGTATTGATTTGCTTGCTGACCTTTATTCCTGACTACTTTTTCAAGTTCTTACAGTATATGATAGATCTGGGGTTTTTTTATTAATTAAGTTTTTATTTCTTTATTTTTATACAGCAGGTATGTTCCACAGTTTGAAGTGTCACCTTGTTCCACACTGCTGTGAAAGCAATCCATCAGTGAGATTAGGTAAATGCTATTTGAGTCTTCTGACATTATTACTTTGCCAGGCTTTCTGAAGTGTTTATGTGTTTGTCCGCATTTGAGTGTGTGCATGAGTCTGTCTGCAGTCATGAGTGTGTGTGTGTGCTGATCAGCTAAATGACAAGTTACTGACAGGACACAGTGCTTTCTCTCAGCTTGTTCAGAGTCACTTGATATGACCCAGCCCATCTCCAGAACTGTCCCTGTAAGCCTGCCACAACAGATGCCAGACACATTTATGCTGCTCTATTCCTGTCCTATTATGAGTCACTCATAATGTACCGGAGCTTTATTAGAAAGAATTCAGCTTTAAGAATAAAACATGCACAGAATTTGCTTATTATTTCTACTTCTAGATCTATTTAAATCATTATTTTAAAGTAGTTTCTGATTCAGAGATGCCCACAGACCCCATTGAGCCCCAGGTCTTTCCACTATTAACTCTACTCTGCACTGTTCTCTGCTCTGAAAGTCTCTTTGTTTCCTCTGCACTGTATAACTATGTAATGAGAGGGCAACAACACGAGAAGCTTGTCAGTGTCAATTAACAGAGACAATAGCCTGCTGAGTAAATATGTTTTCCACGAAGCAGAGCAGCTGCAATGAATGACCATCTGACAATCCAGCAGGTTCTCACAACAGACCATTGTAGAGAAGAATGTTTTGTAATAAATTAAATTTGATGTATATCCACAGGCTAAAATAAACAACTGGAAAATTCGGCTCAATTTAAAACTATCCTGTTGGAAATAAAGTGTTTTAAAACTGACTACATTGTTAAATGTTAATACTTGTATGTAAAAGTCAGAGGCGGCCCATCAACCTGTCACATGAAGAAGAAGAAGATAGGCACCACAAAAATTTTTTTAGAAGAACATTAAAATTTAAATAAACAATCTATACATTATACAAACCACATTTCCTGTTCCTTTGGGGCGCAAAAATCTTTACCATAGACTCATGCTATAACTGGTGCATGTGCACTGGAACCCCCTCCAATACAAAATATAGGAGAACCTTGGGGCACAAAATTTTCTGCCTAAACCTCCCCCACAAGACCGATGTTACAGCTCCAGACCTGGAAATTCAAACAGAAACTCACTGCAGTGCTTGTGTTTTTCATCATGGATAATACAAATTCAGTTGCTAAAAACTGAACCGCTCCACAGAAGAATCCTACAGGAAAAGAGCTTGGACCCAAACAGCAGGACATCAAAGTCACTCAGTCTTTCTCCAGAAAGTGGTATGAAAAGAAGTCCTGGCTAACTGTCATTAGACCGGAGAGCTGTTTTGTTTCCCTGTCTCCTCTGTCAGCTTCCAGGAACCAAATGAGCCAGGTATGACGGACTGTTACTGTGCTTAAGGGGACAGAATGAGCTACTTGACTGCATGTTCTCAGTTTATGGAGAGATTTACTTATAGTAAATAGTAAATGACTGAAAACACAGACCAGACCATGTATTTTATTACGTTAATTTAATCTTTTAAAGTAGCGAGATGCATGATAATGGTGGTTTGGTTTATACAAGTGGTGATATGTGGTTAGAGCACATCAGAAAACTGACTTGCAAAAGTGCGTCCCCCAAAAATATAATTTCACCAGCCGCCACTGGTAGAAGTATTAATACAACTTCTATCTGACTACATTAGTTTAGAAATTAGTATTTGGACTTTAAATTACATTTAAAATCAGTCAATTCTCCACACCAGTAGAGCATTTTTTTTCCGATAAAGGTTAAAATTGATAATTTACTCCATCACCACCAATTTTTTTATACTGATGAATTAAAGTATAAAGTCTATTCTGTGTGAGTGTGTGAGATTCCACCAACTCCACTACTGCACCCATCAACAAATCACTCACCTTTGCAGGTAAAACACTTAATGTGGAAATGACTGCTGTGGACTCGAAGCACCTCTCCTTTGCACGGCTCCCCACATCTGATGCACTGGATGACCCGCTTCTCCGCTGGAGGACTTGGGTGGTAGGTATCCTGAGAATGTAGTACTACAGTACAGAAGATATAAATGAATCTGCTTAGTCTTAACTAGCCTATTAACATGTGCTAACAGCATTTCACATACAATATAATTTTACAGAGCCTGAAAAAAAGCCAATTTAGTGTCTTGGCTATTACTTCTCATAAGCCAACAACTCAGTCTCACGTTTTGGTTTAATTGTTTCCAATTAATTTCTCCACTTAGACCATTTAGCAAAGTAATCTGAACAAAAATGGATGGAATGGAACAAAAACCATCAAATGCCGGAGCCTATCCCAGGTGTCATGGGGCGAGAGGCGGGGTACACCCTGGACAGGTCACCAGTCTATCACAGGACTGACACATAGAGACAGACAAGCATTCACGCACACATTCACACCTATGCGCAATTTAGAGTCACCAGTTAACCTAATGTGCATGTCTTTGGCTGTGAGGAAGTCAGAGTACCTGGAGAGAACCCATGCAGACATAGGGAGAACATGCAAACTCCACACAGAAAGGCTAGAACAAAAACCAAGCAGAAAAATATACAGACATGCCAGAGTCTTTGAGGCTGTACTTAAGCGCAGCAGAGCTTTGAACCAAATGCTAATGTCAACATAGTAACATGCACAGAAGACATAATATACAATCATGGCCTGCTAGCATGCTAATCAGCACTAAACACAAAGTATAGGGGCTGATGGTAATTTTAAATACTGTATTTAGTCATAACCAAAGTAACTTCTCAAAGTAAATATCTCTCTCTCTCACATGATTTCATACAGATAAAAAAAAAAGGTTTTACACTATCAGTACGATTATTCTACATGAGTCTAAATCTTGTGAACTATGTGTCGTGCTGCATCATGTGGTTGTGGAGGCAAAAGCTCAACCTCATTCCTTCTCCTTCTCTCTCTTTCATGTTTATAAGGCAGCAGAGATGCCTGTACAATCTAATCACAGACCACTTGAATGTGATTAGCAGAGTAGAGAGAGGAAAGAATGTGGCACGTTGAGAGCACTCAGTCTCCCAGCGTGTGGACGCCCACAAATAGATAAACAGACACATCTTTTTTCATACACAGTTCTCCACAGGAAAGTCATTAGGTTTTACAGAACAAATACACTAAACAGAAACTGTTCTGACATAGATATGAAAGATTTTTATACCCATAAAAGCTTAAAGAGTGTGTGTTTTCTGGACTGTTCTGACTACTTAACACTGAGTCAAGCACCAACGGTATGTGGCGCTGCTACAGGAGAGATTTGTTACTATGGTAACAGGCATGTAGTTACAAACTAGATTAAAGTGCCTCGTTTCCCAAAGTCAGTTTGAACATTATGCAGTGTTTTGCATTGCAAAATGGGTTATTGTGAAAAAGTGTTGCATGTACTGTTATACATAATCCATAATCTAAAATCTACAGGCAGAGTTTTGCAAAGGCCTATGCCTAAATCCCTAAAAAGCAGGGCAACATCACAAATGCAGAAAAAAGCACTGACTAAAGTCATTGTTTGCATGCAAACACATTTTAGAACTAAACTGCAAAATTCTTGTGACCATACAGCACGTGTTATCTCAGCCGAACAAAATTCTAGTGGGAATATAATCCATCCTGTTGGCCATTACTGACAATTACAATAAATTCAGCCAAAGTGGCTTTTGTCCTAAAACGCCTACAGTATTTGTTGATGACAGAGCTGTGATGCCAACAGAAATTCATGCAGTCCATCTGTCATGAGGAAATGCACAGAATTGTGCAAAGAAATGTTTGAAAGTTGTGAGGAAATACTACATTATATGTTATGTAATGTACATAATATACTGTATATTTAATATTGTAATGTACTGTTTATACAAATTACAGTCGGCTTTCAGTTCTTGCTCTTGTGTAGTAGTAATGTTGATGTGAAGCTGATATGGTGTCTAGTATTAGCAAATGGTAGATTTAGAAAGACAGCAAATGGAGAGAAATCTGAGACACACAGCTAATCACAAAGACCAGTGTGCAGCTATGAAAATCTGTATGTGCAGGGACAGATGGATCATCTCTGGTGCCATTGTTAGTAGTGAAATAAGCTTTAAGCAAAGTTAGTAAAATGGGTAATTACAGTGAAAGTGAAAAAGATTTTACAGTGACTGAGCAAGGAGTCTCTACATAATTTTAACTAAAATAGAATATTTCTACTGTTGAATAATTAAGACTGCTTATTTCTAAAAAAAAAAAAAAAAAAAAGTCATATGCTAGCTAGCCCAACTGTGACACTCTACAATTACCTTTTACAGCTGTGCTTGGAGTTTTTCCCCACTTGGCAACCACAGTTTTCTATCTCCAAATGTACTCTCTATATTTGGGAAAGGCTCGAGAATTGCCACAGACTGCCAGTTTAAAAGGTCTAAAGTGTAACATTAATTTATGTTACATATTTAAATTTTATTTGTTTACAGAATTCACAAAAAACCTCAGCCAGGACTTACCAAATTACAAATATAATATAGTTTAAACAAGATTTCTAGAATATAACACTATGTATATTTACAGCTTTCAAAACCACCTCAGAAAAAGCAAAAATGAAAACAAGCACAACTATTATATATACAACAATTTGTTGTAAGATTAACGTAATAGTGTGTCACATCAATATTGTTCATGTCAACAAAATTAAGTTGTGGATAAAGCTCAGACTTTTTAGACTTTACAACAAGAGTATACGTAATTCTAAGTTGCTAACAAATCATATGCAGGTAAAGACAAAACAATGTGAACAAGCAGAGATGTGTGCTCTCATTCTCATCATCTATCACACACACACTCACACTCACTCTCTTTAAAATGTCTACCTTTTGCTTTCATGACACTGCTGCACTTCTGTGGGAGAGCTCGCTGCTATGGATTGGATTGGAGTGAGGTGAGGGACTAAGTGGACTGCTGGTCCAAAGAAAAAGGGGGTGGTCCGAAACACACAGGGCAGGAATTACTGTGTTAGTGTGGGTGTTGTCACAGAGGACAGCAAGAGTGGAATTAACTGATCTTCTTCTGAACCATGACCTTATCCACATGGAAACAGACTCCATTAAACTGAAAAGATTTTGATTACAAAGCTCCTTAGAAACTGGATCAGAGAGCAATTCTACATGTTCTTTTATGAGAAATTTTGAAAACATGTATGCCTTCTGGGAGTAATTTAACAAACATAGCAGAATTAATACAGCATTTTTTTTTTAACTTTCTTTCAGTTTCCTTCTGTGACAGTTGTTCAGATAGATAAACTACCTGTATTCGTTGCTGCTATTTCTGGCTTTCAAAACTCACTGTAGTATGTCATTGTAGCTACTACCTTCTTATTGGAGCTGTCTGTGGTGTTTCTGAAAACATGTTAAGTACACTTGTCTGTGTTGTACACACACATCTGTATACAACTGTTCAGCCATCAGTAAGTCCTGATGTCATTTAACTTTAAAAATGAGTTAAAACATAATAACCCAAAGTAAAAAATAATTACCAAAAGTATGTTATTATAAAAGAAAGCCTTTGGGGACACCTGTTTCGATATCAATAGCAGAATGATGCGTTACTCAACTTTTTAGGGAACCATTAGTACCACATTCTGACTGACCTAAACATTCAATAGTCACAGTAGTTTAGCACAGAAATAAAGAACCATGGTGATGAAAAGCAGACATGATACTATATGTGCAATATTATGCTTAATTTGATTTCTTCTTATTAAATTAAATAATTTGAAATAAAAACCAAGCAAAGCCTTTGTCACAGTATATTTAAATAATCCTCAAACTTGTTATTCAACAATGTAAATATAAGATAAAGCATATTGCAAGAAGCCCCTTCATGAAACATAAATAGTCTTAGAATAGTTTGACATATTCAGACAATGTTGAATGAAACCATTATTGAGCATGTTCTCTGTTGATAATCAATAGTTTATTTTTTTATGTAATATCTCATCACCCAAAAAGATATCAGTCAAGGTGACCACATAAGGAAATAAATTTCTCATTACCCAACATCTCTGCAGGTATTCCAGCCAACTTTTCACACAGGATGTAGTCATTGGGGTTGATAAAAGGCAGCTGCTCCATCATAGACTGTTTAGGAATAAGGTAGAGAACTTCTGCAAGTTCACCATCTTCAATTATTGACATGCGTCTCACAGAGTTCTTCCTCTTGACCCGGTCCAGAACTACCATATCGTTGCTGTGACTGGAGCCGCAGATTCTACCCAGGCTGCTGAGGTTCAGAAGGCTTGACATGCTCACTGTATCGAGGATTTCAGCCAAATAGCTCAGGCTGTAGTTTGACTCCAAGTAAGAAACCATAAAGCAAACCTGAAGATGTTAAAGCTTTCTGTTGACTGTGAGGTAATAAGATGCTTTCTAAGACTGTGTGACTGACTCAGGGTGTGTGTGTGTGTGTGTTGTCTATTAGACTGTCAAAGACTAACTCCCACCACCCGCCCTTTAAGAAGATTAAGTGAGGTGTATTTTTAGGGTTTATCTTCACAGTAAAAAGAGGATCTGAGCTCTAGGAAGTCTCTATCAGCTAACCCTCCTCCCCTTTATTCCTGTGACTTTGACTTGGGTCACAGATGTCATCATGTTAGATGCATTCATCTAGTAATCTAGTGACTGGGCACTCTTTTAAGAAGATTATGAGCAGTACCCCTGTATTCTAATGTATCATCCAGTTTACGTATGCAGTTAAAATCCTACTGGTAGAAGCTGCAGTAGACATCCACTGTGTTTGTGCAAGTCAGAAATGTTCTGTCTGATCCTTGGTTGGATTTTGGCTAAATACAAACAAACTAAAAGAAAATTATTCAACTTCAAAAACATTTCAGAACCAGTCAAGTGTAAAAATCATTCATGAAAAACAACTGTAGTGCATGGACTGAAAGACCAGTTTTGTGAATGCCTAGATTTAGAACTGGGAACTCTCCATTTGTAACCTGGCACAAAGATGGGTACAGGAGTTGGCACCCTGAACGTGGATCTTCAGAGAACTCCTCTACTAAGGTATTTTAGGACTGCAGCATTATTCAACAACAGATATTATTGTTTGAATATCAGTTTAGACAATATCTAATTTATATTTTCTTAAATTTCAATATTAAAAACAACAAATATTTACAGTATATTGATTTGTGTGAATAAAAAGAAAGAAATTGAAGCATAATCACATTTTTCATTCAAATGCACCTGTCTTATCAAAATGGGTCACAATGTGAGCTGCAACCTTGACCTTTCATCCTGGCACAAATGAAAATAAAAAAATCAATTTGCATGTAGGAAGTGATAAATAAAAGTGAAGCTAACCAACATTAAATGATGTGCCTATCTGGACATTTTTCAAAAGCAGTAACGTTTTAGACAATTATGTCCTTCTGCATTAGTGTGACAAATAAAAAAATTAAGAAAACATTTTACTAAAATAGCTATACTGTAGAATAGCCTTAAAAGTATGTGTGTAACTAGACCATGCGCTGCCATATTTAACTGTAGCTATTTGAATGTAGTCTTCATACTTGTAGTTGTTGACAGTATGATGGATGTGATATGAAGTACTATCAACATTACTAACTCCCACAAACATGCAGACCAGACTTGGTCTTATCCAGTTGCTGAGGAGCCACACAACCTAAAGAAAAAGGCTCAACAGAGAAAGAAAAACCCCTGTGAAAAACACACAGTGACGGAGTTTCTATTTTACATAAACTGGTTTTACCCATTGCAGACAAACATGTAAGGTGCGCCACCTACTGGCTGTAATTGGCCATGAACATGAACATTTTGGTGGTCCACTACAAAAGGTGCTATGTTCAACATTGCTTAACGCATTAGAAGTAAATACCAATAAAAAAAACAAATAATTCTGAACTTTCATCTGATATTAATCTTTTGATCTTAAGCCCAAATGTCTTCAATGTACAGCAAAAACAAATGAATAGGCCTTGTCATTCCAATGCTTTTTTCTTTTTACGGACTAAAACAGTATCTTAGGGTTAGGTGTAAATTTTGATTAGAACATTACATTGTGTGCTATAACTATAACTGTATGATACATTTATAGTTCAAGTATTAACGTGTACACTACACTTTCCCCCCTTCTTGTTTTTTTTTTTTTTGCCTGTGTCACCCAATGATTCAGATCATTAATCAAATTTTAATATTACATAAATAGTAAATACAAAATGGAGTTTTTAAATGATGATTTAATTTATGGGGAACAAGCTCCAAACCTGCCTGGCCCTATATGAAAAAGTAATTGTCTTGAAGACTTTTCGGCAAATATTCTGTGGACTAAAGGCACAGAGGTTGAACTGTTTGTCCAGTTACATCTGACATAAAAACATCATACCAACAGTCAAACATGGTGGTGATAGTGTGATGCTCCAGAAAATCCTGAAGGAGACTGTCCTACTAATAAGAAAAAGTTTTAGAGTGGCCCAGTCAAAGTCTGGACTTAAATCCAATTGACTTGCTGTGGCATGATCTTAAACAGGCTGTTCATACTCAAAAACCCTCCAGTGTGTCAGAATTAAAACAATTCTGTAAAAAGGAGGGGGTACAAATCCCTCCACAGTGATGTGAAACATGTGTTAGCACCAAGGGGGGCACAACCAGTTGTGTAATATTGAACATATTCAAGAGAATTACAAGCATTTCACTGTTTCATCTGATGGAAAATTATTTAAAAACACACATTTTTACATGAAGTGAAATTAAGTAATAACCCTAGTAAGGTCCACACAGTCAGTTGTGGCAGTATAGTCAACAGCTGAATAATGATAAGATTGATAAAATGTGTTTCAGCAAAACAAACTATCAAAAAAAAAAAAAAAAGAAAAGAAAGAAACCGTAAAGGTATCATTTTACTTTTTTTCCCCACTGACCTGAATTATGTAAAAACCTGAAAAATGTAGTGAATATTTTCTGTTACATATAGATACTATTTGGGTGTAAATACTGTTTAAAACATGGATGTATCTACATCCATTAGTTTACTCTGTACTGAGAAGCATTGATTTATCAGTGAGGTATATATACAAACCAATTTAAATCAGGTACAAAAATATATCAAAAAAAAGGAGAGAAATATATAAACTCAGGGAGCGTGTTAACATGAAAAACTCATGAGTTGATGGAACCAGATCGAACAGCCCCGTCACCCTCATCATCATTTTGCTCCTCCTCTCCCTGGTTGAGCGGCTCTCTGTCTGAGTCTCTCTCTGCCTGCCCTGACCTCTTGGTTGTCTTGTTCAGAGTCCCACCCTGTGGAAAGATAAATATTAACTGAACATACTGTATATTGTGATGACGTTAGCTGACAAACGAAATACACAGAACATTCATAAGATGTTTACAGACAGTCTGTGAGATGTCTGACCTGTCTGTGGTCCACAATGTTGAGCAGCACTGAGGTGACAATGCAGCTGATGGTGTTGGCCAACATGAAGATCATCATCCTCTGCCAACGCCACAATGGTATCTTAGTTTCACTAAGAAAATGTAGAAAACATTAAAGGCAAGTAAAGATATGTGGAATACAGAATGGGCCATCAGTGCAGTGCAACAGGTTCCAGATCTGGAGAATTTTTTACCTAGACTTGGAGCCTAATATTTGTCCTACAACCAGATTGGACACTCCTATTCCAATCATCTGTATGGATGTGGCTAGCCCCATGGCTGTTCCCAGAGTCGCCTGAGGTACCACAAGGGGAATAGACGGCCACATACTGGCCTAAAATACAGCACAAACAGGAAAAAAGTCAAAAGACAACATGCATGCTGGAAAATTAAAAGTAAACAGTGTAAATAATGAAAAAATCCCACTTTTCATTTTTTGTTCTATTTATCCCTTTCGGCAACTCAACAGTCTGAAATTAACAGAAGCTACATACTGTATTTAATTAAAGCTTAACAATCCCAAGCTTATTTGGCAATAGAAGAAAAAAGTGAGGGTTGAAATAAAAAAATCTTAAAAACAGCCTGTTAGAGCCAAACATACAGCAGCAAAGGAGTAGGTCACGCCGAGCCATATGGTGGAGACCAACGGAGGGACAAAGGTGAAGGCCAGGAGTCCAAACACAGGCAGCGTGAGGACAGCACAGGCCAATGCAAAAATGCCCCGCAGACCCACGTAATCCTGGAACACACAACAGGATATTCACGTTACACCAACCTAATTTTATATTTCTTCATATAGGATATAAATACTTACTATGAGCATGCCCACGCTGGCTGAGAGGACCAGTGAGCTGTCATAAACTGCCCCAGCGATATAGGCTGCCTCCTTCTGACTGTAACCGCTGTACTTATCCTGAATGAACTTACTGGATGAGAAAGAAGAAAATAAATATGTTGATTCAATTCTGCTTTTAAGTGACCGCAGATGAGACAAAGCAGTATTTAATTATGGCATAATAAATTAAGCCATGATATATAAATACAAGCAGTTTTATACTATATACAGATCCCAAAGTAACTGAATTATTCTACCTGGCATCTGCAATGAATGGGAAGATACCGTTGTAGAAGAACATGATTGTAAGAACCAGCAGCCAGTATCTTAGTGACAAAAGCTTCACATCCTGAATCCTCTGTATATTGACACAGAAACAAATAATTCAGTACACACAATCACTTCAGTACATACTGTGTGCACTCAACTAAACACTGAAGGTTGCTGGGACAGGTTATTACTGGGAATAATGTTCGTACCACTTTGCGGGACTCCTCTTGAATTGTTCCATCAAGACCCAGTTGCCTCATTCCAACTTTGTCCAAGGCACTGACTATGATGGCAGACACAAAGCCTAACACACACAGGAGTGCACCTAGAAAACAAAGGATTGTGTAGTCATGCCTAAACCTTTTTAATATGACATTCTGTTATTATTATTATTAATTCATGTTGTAAACCTTGATATTAACTTACCGCCCCAGAGCGTCCACTGAATGCCATATTTTTCTTCAAATTTCTGGGTGAGAAAAAAGTTTAGAACTGAACCCAGACGAGAGAAAGCCAGCGTCAGCCCGAAGGCCAAGGCCAACTCCTTCCCTTTGAACCAGAAAGCTGTGATGCGGTTCTGAACAACTGAATGGAAGAACATGAAAAAATTATCTAGAAGTACTATTTGCATTGAAATAAACATCACAAATAACTTTCAGAAAGTATTCACAGGGCTTAACTTTTTCCAGCCTTATTCCAAAGTGGATTAAATTAATTTTTTACCTAAAAATTCTACACACAATACCCCACAGTGACAAAGTGAAAAGGATTTGCTTGAAACTTTTGCAAATTT
>JAUBNQ010000011.1:8011175-8028092 GCA_032353495.1 Ctenopoma kingsleyae
TCTTCCATACAGGGCTGATTGTGGAGCGCTGCAGAAATGGTTGTTCTTCTGTAAGTTTCTCCTCTCTCCACAGAGGAATGCTGGAGCTCTGTCAGAGTGACCATTGGGTTCTTGGTCACCTCCCTGACTAAGGCCCTTCTACCCAGATCACTCAAATTGTCCAGGTGCCTAGCTCAAGGAAGAGTCCTGGTGGTTCCAAACTTCTTCCATTTACAGATGATAGAGGCCACTGTGCTCATTCAGTTGACAGTGCTCTGACAAACACTGTCAACTATGGGGCCTTATATAGAAAGGTGTGTGCCTTTCCAAATCATATCTAATCAACTGAATTTACTAAAGGTGGACTCCAATCAAGTTGTAGAAATTTCTGAAGGATGATCAGTGGAAACAGGATGCACCTGAATTCACTTTTGAATGTCATGGCAAATGCTGTGAATACTTATGTACATGTTTGTTTTTTATTTTTAATTAAATAATTAACGTTCAAGCTATTTTTTTTTCACTTCACAATTATAGGCTATTGTGTGTAGAATTTTGAGGTAAAAAATGATTTTAATCCATTTTGGTATAAGGCTGTAACAATGCAAATGTGGAACCAGTTAGGCGTTGTGAATACTTTCCAGATGCACTGTAGCAGCTTCCAAAATGAACAACTGCAATAAGAGATAAGATACTGTAATGTTTCTCTTACTGGTCAGGGATCCATTTCCTGATCCAAACAGCAGGCGGCCTGTGAGCATGAGCGGCAGCAGGTAAGGAGATCCTTTGAAGTGGGAACCCAGTGCAAACAAGGAGGAGCCCAAAACACACAGGAACGAGAACAGAAACACCCCGACTGTAAAGAACAGTAGACAGATATCAATTTAGCATGTCTCTTTTTGTCTTTTGTGTATTTAATGAAATTTGCAAATATGATACATATAAACTTACAGCGGTTTCCTAATTTATCTATGAGGAACCCAGCCATGATCACCACTACTGCATTCCTGTTGATAAGAGAGAATAGCACCAACTACAGCTCTTTTCTGATCAGTATCTATCTACATATATATATATATGATAAAATTTATATTTGTGTGTGCACTTACGTCCAAGCATAGATGGCATAGAGAAGGTTGTACTGCTGGGGGCTCATGCCCAGCCCTGCCACACAGTCCACAGTCCCATTGATCACTGTTGCATTAGGGCACGTTAGGTTCTGTCAGATAAAAGTTAAAGTTATTGTCTTAGCTGCAAACTGAGGACAGACTTTGGATTTTTGACATCGTTACCTCAACATGAGCCAATCAGATGGTTTATCAGATGGAGACAATGGTCATATTGAGCTAATGATGAGAAAACACTTAATGATGATAACATGTCTGTCTTCTCTTTATCCCTTACTTACCCCTTGAAACTGATCCTGCAAAACACTAGGTATGTCAAAGCAGAAGTAGGAGCCAAATGTCAGCAGACAGTTGAAGAACAGCACCACAAAGCGATAATACGCTGTAGAAATAAGACGTTTAGGAATGGTTGATATTGAATCATCTTCAACATGAAAGTCAAGCCATGGACAAAACGTAATGCTACAGAACACGTTTACCACATAACAGCAGCAGGATTTGGTTTATAGTTTGAAAATATTTCAAATTTTTTAAATTCAATAGCTATTGAAGATATTAAAACCATGTGGTAGTTTGTGAGAAATCATACATGTCTCGCATTAAATAGTACTTTTGAAAAAATAACTTTACTTTAAAGCTTTACAGATACCTTCCAGTTGACACAATAGTTAAATAGTCTGCTTTAAATAATTTCTGTCACATATGAATTTTCCACCAAAACATTCAATTACCTGGCCAAACCTTTAAATTACAAGTACTCCTCTCTAATTCTGCACACCTAAGGTTCAACATTCAAGTGAAATAACAATGAAGAAAGCACATTTTAGAATGGAGGGAGGCTTTTAAAAAATCTGTCTGATGATGTTTCCTCCTATAAATCTCGGTGTAGACCTCAATAAAACAAAAGGAAGGAAACAATCTACAGTGGATATAAAAAGTGTATACACATATATAGATTCATATCCACAGTATATAAAGGAATTGCAGAGTTAGCTCATATGTAGTAAATACTTGAACTAATTAAAATGTACAGTGAGGTTTATTTTTATTGCATACTCATAAAAAAGCAAACCATTAGCTAATCTCAAGGTTTCTTCCCATTTTCTAAAACATAAAACCCTGACTTGGCTTTTCAGTGGCCCAGTTTTTCAGGGAAGTATATGGAGGGAGTTACGAGGCTGAGGTCTTCTTTGCAGGCAGAATTTGATGACTGAACTAGCGAATTTAGGAGAAATAATACTATAATCAGACTTACCATTCTCCGCCGGCTGCGCCATAGTGAGGGAAAAAAACACAAGACTAAAAAACAAAACTTCTAAATATCATCCTGTGCTGTTGTTTACATGAACAAGCTGCTGTAGCCACGTTAGCATCGAACGTTGAGGTCTCCTGCTCAGCTGGTGTCAGCAGACCGCAGATCTTTGAACTACATGGATCGATCTGTTGCTGCGGCGGGAACGAAGCACATGATTTGAAAATCTACTCACAACGCGAGTACCAGCTTTTTTTTGGTTGGCAGAAACTTTATTGACAAAATGTTTACGCATCACAAGATACCTACTTTTTGCGCCACATATATCTACAAAATGATCTATTTTCACAAAATAGCCACGACAGGCGAAGAGAAACAACTGTAAAAATGTAACTGATATTTATTTTTATTTTTTTTAACAGAAAAAAATATTAATTAAAAATAGAGCATATTGGCCAGACTGCTACAAATTGTAGCTGAATTGTAGATATGTTTTCTTTTGCTAAAAAAAAGACATGACCACATTTATTTGGACATGACACATTAATTTAGAAAGCTCTATTAATATATTGACATAATTAATAAATTTTATGGTTTTATTATGACTGAGGACTGCAACAACTACATTGTTCGTCTCAATTATTGTATGTTGGTCAAGTACGTCTAACTGAAAATGAACTTTTAATTGTTTCATTGTGGATATAGGTCACCTGGAGCCGTCTTTGTCTTCTCTGTTATTTTTAACACAGACATGTGGGGCACACTTGGGATAATTCACTATTTGGTCCGGTTTGTGTTAAAAAGCTGTAACGATTTTTTGGCTGCAATGGGAATATATGTAGCGCGTTTTTGAACTGTTGTCCCTCGGCGGATACCATCGGCCACCGGCGTTAATAAACATTGCTGCTGCGCTCTTTATATTACAACACAGCATATATCGTGTCTTAATGTAGTTTGATTATGTTTTAAACCTATGAAATGTCTGTCTTGCGCAGAGCTAAAACATGGGAAATATCTGAATCTGAGGACGAAACCGACGCTGAGACAAAACCTGCTGCAAACCGTGACGACAGCAGCCAAGAAACAGTCAGCGCAGATTTGAAAGAGGATCAGAGGTCAGATCACCAATGCAAATCCTTCTCAGAAACCAAAGGCAAGTCTAGCCAGACTTGTGCTTTGTCTCCTCCGCGACCAGATGGGCCTGGTACACCAAGTCCTGCAAGAAAACGGCGCACCAAGGAAGAGATAGATGCGGACAGACTGAAAGCCAAGGAGAAGAAGGAGGCAAGAGAGAAGCAGAGAGCAGTCAGAGCTCAGGAGAAGGAGGAGAGCAGACAGGAGCAGCAGAAGAGGAGAGAAGCTGCTGAAAACCTCAAAAGTCTCAGGCCGGAGAACTGTCTCAAGTGTTTTACTGTTCGTATTGATCCAGGTAAACAAGCTCACCATGCTGCATTCAGGTGCTGTCTGAAATGTTACATGTGGGAAGCAGAAACACATATGTTGGAGTTATTTAGTATTTTATTTTAAAATATCATGAAAATCTGTTTGTATGAAAAGATTTATAGTTTATTAAATTTTTATGTTCATGTTTTGGTGCTTCATAAGTTGTTGACAAAAAAGCAAAATGAAAATTTCCTGGAAGACGGTCAGTTTATGTCTGTTGAGGGTATAAAATTGCCTAATTATTAAGCCTGTTCTTGGCCTGGAAGTTCCAAGTTCCATGTTCAACACTTTCGCCTTAAATGCACCTAGTGTCTACAAGGAGATTAATAAAGTATCCATATTTAAGTAATAATTAGTCATCTAGCTTTGCATCACCTCTCAGTTCTGTTTAAACTGTCTAAGTATTGCAGCAAATATTGTAACAAAATTTTCAAAGTCAATTCAAGTCTCTAAAAGCAAACCAAAGTAAACTGAATTATTCAGACAGTCCAAAGGATGAGAATATGAAGACCCTAAAAGCATCATGGGACCAGGTTATGACTTCCACAATAAAGTCATTAGGCAGTAATGAAGCATATACACAAATTCATCAGTAAAGCAGCTCATGTTTTTCTTCAGCTCTTCTGCAACAAGATGGCTCAGACATCTTGCTTGGCACCTTGGCAGCTTTTGAGTGGAGGTACAGCATTGAGAGCCAGCAGCTTCCTCACAGCATCACCTGGAGCAGAGATTTACCTCAGGTAGGCACCTCACATTTTGTGTATC
Source organism: Ctenopoma kingsleyae (assembly GCA_032353495.1). Lineage (NCBI taxonomy): Eukaryota > Metazoa > Chordata > Actinopteri > Anabantiformes > Anabantidae > Ctenopoma > Ctenopoma kingsleyae. The sequence continues at coordinate 8,015,742 of JAUBNQ010000011.1, forward strand.
ATGAGTTCTGTGCATCTTGCATATTGTTCCTACCTGGAGCTTCTGGTGTTTGCACAGGTAGGAATGCACATGTCCACATTTGAATGCTTTCTTTATGTTGTCTCTATCTGTCACGTGAATATAGTTAAAAAGCATGCATCATGTATTAATTTTTTCAATTTCCTCATATGGATCATTACAGAGAGGAGACAGCAAGGATGTTGTGGAGGAGGAGCAGGTAGTTCTGGTGCTGGGTCTGTCTGACTTCATGGACTTGGTCATCTTGGTGAAGAAAGTAAGCAGCCTTGTAAGGTCTAAGTGATGGACTCTCTGGAGACTTGAATACTGTATTTTGTTGTCGCTGCAGATGCTAGACAGTGAAGGGGAGGAGATAGAGATGGGAACTTTCCTCAGTCCTCTATTGGAGTGTCTCAACCGTGATGCCAAAAAGGTGGTCACTCTCCTAGTGACAGACTTTCAGCCAGATTACAGGTCAGTGTACCTGTCTGTGATTGTGACCTATGATGGGGAGAAATATCTAGTTACGCAGTTACTTTTTATTCTTGACCTGATTCTTTTTTACTTCCCAACAGTACAAATGCTTGTGGTGTGCATTTACTAGAAGAGAAGCTACAGTTTAAAATGGGGACAGAGAATCTGGACATTGAGGAGGTCTGTTTAGTCTTAATCTTAATCATTTCAGAACTTAACAGTGCAAATTCTACCTTTGTGTATGAGATGTTCACCGACCACAACAGATAACGGTTTTCTATGGTACTGTCTTTACTTCTCTCCAGGTTCTTGTGTACCTGCAGCTCTGCAAAAATATCTCACTGGTCTTCCTGGATGGCTGGCAAGAGGTCACTTACCATGTGTGTGCTGTCACCAAGGCTTTATCAAAACGCCCTTTCAAGTATGCACCTACTCAAGTTGTAGCCACATTCATACTAAATCCCTACACACCTGTTAAACCAAATATACTTGTTCCTCAATTTAGATCCAATATAAATTGTTTTTTGTTTTTTTTTAAATGAATGTTTTTTAATGTCCTTCCAGACTGCTGACAGAGCGAGCAGAGCTGCCTTTCTGTGTGGATGGTTCTTGGGCCAGTGGGGTTCGGGTAGAAAGGGATGGCTCAGGGCTGATCCAGGTCTGGAGCAAACAGATCCAACAGTTGAACAGAGTTAGCCCTGTTGTGGCCTCCACTGTGACTGCAGCCTACTCATCTCCCCAGCTGCTGCTGCGGGTAATGTAACGTGTATCTGAGTGCATCTTGTGACGGTCCACCTACAGAGGTGGAAAAAGTACTAACATCATTTGGACTATTAATCAGATTCTGAAAAGTAACAATAACTAATGTTATAAAATAAGTGAGTAGAGTAAAAGTATAACATTACTTATATTGGCTTAAATGAACTTAGTTGCCTTCCACCACCAGTCCTATAAAGCTTGTGAACAGAATAAGTCACAGAATTAAAATACTTAAATATCTTAAATCCCCATTTTTTTCAGGCATACCAGAACCTAGGTTCAGAAGAGGAGAGGAAGGGGCTGTTGGCTGATCTGTTAGTGAAAAGTGGAGGCAAAGAGAGACGTATAGGACCAGAAATATCAGCCAGAGTTTACCGCTGCTTCACAGCCCTCAACCCCCAGCTGGTTCTGGACTAAACTCAAGAACATGATGGATGGATGTCACTGTGCATTGGCCTGGTTTCCAATGATGGTTGGTCACATAATGTGTTAATGTTGATATTTACAAGCTAAAATATGCCTTAGATATCATGTTCATCTTCTAGGAAATCACTGTTTATACTCATCAAGAAATAGAGTATGTTAATAGAATATATTTAGCAAAATAATAAGATGTGTAATGCCTAATGTAGATATGACTGTATATTGTACATGCAAGATGTATTTCCAGAGGGAACTATGATATTTATATTTATGTAAAAATGTACCTATAAAATGAGCTACACCATAACATTTTATTTTTATTTCATTTTATTTTATATAATTGCTTGAGTAAGAAAGTTCATAAACAAAGCATAACTGTATTTAGAAAAAAAAAAGAGATGAGTAGCAAATCCTTTCGTAAGCAATAACAAAATCACTATCGATTATCAAATCAAATGCTGATTACAAAACACATTTACATTAGGTAATTTCCACAGTATGAAAAAGCCACTCCTTTACCCCGGAGTCTATTCCTGAGAATAACAAATGTACCCTTTCACAAGATTTCCAGAGTATTTTTTTCTAATCTGGAAAACATTACACCTCCAAAGACTGTGACCAGTGTATTTAAGTCAGAGCAGTATAAATGGTTCTTATTAGCTCCATGATAGGAAAAAGGCTAAAAGGAGAATGAATAACCCAGATCTACCCACTGTAGAATCTCAACTGCATTGAAACTTTCCCACACTACATTCTCCCTCCCTTTTCTCCATACTTTTTACAAGGTTATTTGAATAACACAAAATTGGTAATTGGAAAAAGAGGAGCAATAAAATGGTCAACCAATCAAAACAATCAACTCAAAAGTTGATTAAATTAGATAAAAGATGATGTTGACCTTTTCTCCATGATTTCAAAGCGGAGATCTTGATGGCAATGGTAGAATATATGTGTGCCACTTACACTTACAAATGCGTTTGACTACAGAGTCATACCCAGCGGCATCTCTTGCATTGGTAATCCTCTGGCTCAGAGCAACAGCTATCGTAGTCACTGCTGGGAGGAGTTGGAGGGCAGCGGCATGTGCATGGTTGAGTTTGAGGTGACGTCTGACAAGGACAGTGGTATGGGACAGTGTCAGGGAGCGGACTGGTGCAGGGGCTTGGGGAGGTGCAGGCACTCAAGGTTGATACCGGACTTGGGATGGGACTGGGACTGGGACTGGGGCTTGAAGGTAGGGTCATCTCCTCATGGAAATCCTCAGGTAAATCACTGTGCTGCTCCGGGGTTTCTGGACTGCTGCTGAGGGTGAAGACCCAGCCCAGCTGTGCGCTGAGGAGGGTGCGCAGACCAGGGGGCAACTCCAGGGCATGAAGAATGTCTGAGCAGCAGGGCAATATTTTGTGGAGCCGAACACAGCAAAGGTACTGCAGGGAGGTGGGTGTGTAGCAGGCACGAATCACCTTCATACTGCTCTTGGCTGCTGTGGAGCACACCATGGGGTAGAACTTCTTGTTCTGAAGTCTAGTGGCAGCAACACCTAGCAAACAAAGTCACAGGATGAAAACACTTCAGCACTGAAAACAGTTTAATCACTTCCATGAGTAAAATACTGTTTATCTGCACAGTATATTAAATTTACAGGTTCTTTAACTAGAGGGAAACACGCACCTAGGTATTGTTGATTTTTATAGAAAGTCAGGGTACCATGCCACGTGTCCAGGTGTACACCTATGATAGAGCCTTGGCCAAATCGAGAGGAGAACTTCACTTTGTCTCCTTTGTGTTGGAGGAGGCCTTTAATAAGATATGGATAAGGAATGGGATTAAATGGGATTAATTTTTCTCGAATGTCTCATCATTTATATTTCCATACCTCTGATGCCTCAAGGTCTAATGAATTCCCCTGACCATCTAACCTGTGTATGAGAGCCCCCAACTGTCTTCATCGTGGCCCAGCAGACTGCCAAAGCTGTATTTGAACTTCTCCAGGTTCACCTCTGATGTTCCAATTCCTACCATCTACACAAATGACCCAACAGAAAAGAGACAGTAGTTCTGTCTCATCAATAGATGACACTCATCATACATTATTTCACAGCTGAGAGACACTTTAAATCATGTTTCGTGCCACTGCTAAAATAAGAATTATTCAAGGGATCACCACTCACCATATCAGTTCCATAGACAGGAGAGGTCATCATGACTTCCCAGAAGTGTTGGCCATCTGCCAGCTCCTTCATGCCACGGATGGCAGCGGTACCACAGCTGTAGTCTGAGTGGAAGTTCACCTTCTTGTTGTCGCAGCTGAGGAATGCTCCAGAAGACTTAAAGTGCTCATCCCACACCCAGTCAAAACCTGAAGACACACCAAACACTAACAGCTGGGTGCATACTTTGTAATTAGTCTGTTTTTATGTATGCTAGTGGTATCAACATAATGTGGTCCGAACTGAAAACAACTGCTGGGTGGATTGCAGTGACATTTCAGACAGACATTAATGCTCCCATCAGTCTTTTAGGTTAACTTTCAGTAAGTATCAACATGTTAGCTAACACTGTGAGCATGTTAGTATGCTGACATTAATATTGGCTCAATGCACAGTGTAGACATAATATATTTATATTATATCATGTTTTATATATTATACATATATTGTGTCAATGTATTATCCATATTACATTATGTAATATACTGTATTATATCTATGGTTTACATATTTATGGTTTTGTTTTCAGTTTAGCATGTTAATAAGAATCAGTTCACACTTTGAGCAAGACTACAGACAAAGTTTGTAGTTAAAAAATGCACGGAAGACAGATGGACCTTGGTTCACTCAGCAATTAGCAACATGCAGAAATTGATGACAGTTTATTTTAGCCATACCTATAAAACTAATAGAAGGCTAGTTGATATATTTTTTTATAGGTAAAAACTGTGTTGAATCTAAACTCTGAGTGACAAAAATAAGGCTTTTACATGTAGCAAATTATTTATTATTATATATTTATAGGACACTATCAGTGTCTTCTTTTGCTTCTCTGTCAATTGTGTCTTCTGAGCATGTGAGCAATATTACATTGCAAGTAAGTAATACTATACTTTAATAATAATGTCAAGAGCTTAAATTATTTTATAAAAATTGTGCAGCCTCAACACCATACCAAGTGTTCATATGATATATTATTTGTATTTGTCAGTTTCTGCTCACCCTGATCCTCCGTCCTACACAGGCAGTCACTGATCAGGCTGAAGCTGGTGTTGAGGTCTTCCTGCTGGTCACATTGGCAGAAAGACTCCCCTGTCACTGACACTGTGCTGGGCAAGGCCACCACCTCAGAGACAATGTGGGAACTAGCCATGTAATCCACCTCTGACTCCAAGTCAGTGATCTGGTTGACACAAACAGGACAAACAGTATCTTTTAAGTCCATAGTCATGGCCATGGTCCAGGGCAGTTGGCTTGGTAACAGGGAAAGGAATTAAATCCAGTGGAGAGGCAGGGTTGTATTTAACATTTTCTGAATTGCAACAGCAAAAAAAGCAACAGAAAATTGTAATAGGTTGCCAAACCTGAAAAGGGAAAAACAACGTTGCACTGTACAGTCCAAAGAGCCAAATGAGAAACTAACTCATGCGCCATGTTTTAAAGACTCTGCAACATAACCTTTCTCCTAAAAGCTGTTCATGATCCCTATTGGTTCGACAGTCATGTGCTGGTAAGTAAAATTAGACCCGTTCCAAAAAGAGTTCTAACCTTCTCCTCTTGCCTTTGGAGACCTGATCATGTCTTACACACAGTCATTTCAAACAGAAGAGTCTCAGTAGAAAACTACTGGCATTCAGGTAGAAATATTAAAGGCCTATTTCTCTTTAACTGTCTCACCCTTTCCTTAAAACAAAAACGTGAAACTTAGCTATTTCTTACCCTCTAAAATCAAGCAAGTGATGTTTCTGTCTCTTTCTCCAAAATACATTTAATCTGAAATTTCTACAGCACAATTTGAGTCACACTTTTCTCCACTATTCATAAATAAACCGTTTTCATCTTTTGTTCTACTCTCCAAACACCAGTGGCTCACCTGTGTCATTGTCTGACCTTCACACTCCTCTGTGTCTGATGTCTGGATCACTGCCATGGAATCTGTCTCTTGCCGAGTTTCGCTCCAGACCAAATGTCGAGCCCGGCCGTTCCTGCCTCTTCTCAACATGGCAGCTCTGTAGACAGCAGACCCAACACCTTGTGTCTAGCTGGCATATGTACATTAGGCTGCTCTTTTGTTCATGTCAAGTAAGACCAGTATTGGTTCACTGCTTGTTATTCTTTTTTTTGGTGCCGTTAGATTAATTTTTAACACATATGCCTATATATTTCCTATGTATAATCTATATTTAGAAATTCTAGGAGGCTATATTCAAGGAAGGGAGACAGAAATGAAGACAATGAAGACAAATATTTTCTGTGAACATAGTGCTTTGGCAGAGTGTTAGCTATGCTGCTGGTGTCAAACTAATGAAAGCAAATCACCTTATACTGTATGCATTTTTTCCCCAGAAAACCGATAATCAAAGGGAGTCAAAGGAAAGGTGTGAGCCACCTCGCATTCTTTTCATGTCTCACAAACCTGTTTGACAACTAAAATTAGGTCAGTTAGGAGTGTAAAAAGTGTGAAAACATGTGAAGCCCCTTTCTCTGTTTAATAGTATGTTCACAGTATGTTATTTGACCTTTACCATCCTTATCAGCTCATAAAGTCTGTAGGAAGCTGCAAAATATCCATGTGATGCATTTGTAGTCACCTACAGACTGCTCACTCTGTGTTCATTTGCCTATTTCTATCTGTCCCATATGTCACCGTTGGCAGCAGGAGGTGTTTCCATGCACTAGTTTAACCTTTAAACCCAACCCTCTGCATCACCACTGTGGCAGCACTTTAGCTAGCCTTATCAACAGACAGACACAGATAAAGTTACCTGACCTAGTGACTGCAATGTGTACCAATTATGAACCACAACATTTAACATCTTTATGTTTACACATTTACTCCTTTCTGCATAACTAACAGGCTATTTTAAAGGTTTGGTTGCATTTCAGGATCTATGTTACTCAAAGTAGAAGTTACCACCTTTAACAAAACCTTTAAGACAAGAGGAGTAATGACAGTATAACAGAACCGACACTGAAAACAACATGTGCACATTCAAGACATAAACACAGTCAAGTGAGTGAAATTGATGCAGTTCCATTGATGACAAGAACATCTTATGAGTTCTGCATCTAAACAGCTTGTATTCATACAGCATGTAATAACATGAGAATAATTCGTACATGGATATATTTGGTAATGTCTTCTGCTTGGTTTTATTACCTGGAAAGCTGAGTATTTCTTGCTTTGACCTGCTGCACATCAAGCTGATAGCATATCTTGGTTGACGCCAGAACTGAGCACAGCAGCTGGTAACTGGTTTGAAAGCAGGTGCAGGAGATAACTACCTGTGATTTTAATTAGTTAGTCTGGAGCTAGTCTCACTTTAATTGGGCCTTACCCTACATACTGTAAACACATCATCTGGACAGTCCCGTCAGGATGAACTGCAGTACCTTTGTCAGCCAATGTTCTGAGGGTTAATACATGAATGCTGTGACAGTGATATTAATGAATTATGTCTAAGTTACTAAACAGTAAAATATTTGTGTTGTAAAAGCAAGTCAGATTTTCCATGTTTATGCATCTAACTGTTATCTTCTATTCTCTCTACAGTGTAGCAAGACTATCAATAATTTTCACTGTAAATTCTAGATTTTATTATTATAAAGCTGATGTTTGTATGCTGAGCAAATGTCCCATTACAACACCAACAGTGCAGCAGCAATATATGTATTTTAGAAGCAGCTGGGCTCTTACCTTACAATCGTCCTCCTATACACTGTCTTGCAGTGGCTCATTTAAATGCCTGTGCTCCTATGTCCGACTGTGTTACAGGTGTTGTTTGAACAGTGCCTCTCTGCCCCACTTCTCCACAAGCTATACGTAAACAGTAGTTGTCCACGCCCTCATCTTGAGCTTATTGGTTAAGACCCGAGTGGGGGAGGGGGTTATGTTAATTTACTTACAATTACCGCCAGTAAACGGGGTTACAGTGCACATGATGTGGAGGTATCATGTCTGGTCTGCTGACTTGATACCATATAGTGAACATCTCATCTGTTTGTAAATGTAAAACCTTCTTGGTACCAGTTGTATGTTTTGTGTTTTAAACACATGGTATCATTATTCTCCAGCAGTCAATGACATTTAACCTTTAATGTCCCATATATTTTACTTAACTGTGTTATCTTCTGTTATCTGGTTAGAATTATGCACGTGCAGAGTTGACACTAAAAGAGAGGTTGCTATGAGTTCACCTTAAGCCTGTAGACGTGGAAGTACGTAAATGATTTGTGACAACACAACCTTCAAAATAAACAATATTTATATGATCAGGACCCAGTAGGCATACAGTATATTTGAGGTAGAAGAAAAAAGGTAAATGTGCTTTTATGAACTGTAAAAGTAATGTAGAGTAAAATGATTTTTTGTGGGAAAATAGTATGACAAAGTGTATTGTTCCAAAGCTAAGAACTTTCGTCAAAAACATCGTTTACTGTTATCTTGAAGGTCCTTGAATGCACCTTGGTGACACTATTAAGAAGGCGGGGCTTAAGTGCAAGATCTGTTGTGTTATTTGATAGAATGTGTGACGACACACGGAAGTATTTAATTCTTTTGCCGTGTGCATGTTGGATGTAGCTCGAAATCAAAAACATGGATCTAAGTAATGGTAGGTCAAACTTAACAGTTTGTAGACGTCTTTACTTTTAGCTTATCATGTTTAGATTTCCGATTTATATTCACGCTAAGAGATGGCAACTGACAGAGACCGATGATTGTTCAATAATATTCGTAGACATTTTAACTTAGCTAACAGGCTAGCAGAAGGAAAGTGGAAATCAGCTAAAGCTCTTTTTAAAATGTCTAAAATTGTTTAGCTATAGAATATCGAAAGGCTTGCATAACCTCAGAGAACTTTATAATTATAAATAAGAATAAAAATTACATAGTTAATAATGTTGTTATTCATAAGGAACCTACCTCTTGTAGGTTGACCTTGTGACCTCAGTTAAGGAAACATGACCCCGGTGTCTGATGCCTATTACGTTAACATTGGCTGTGACATTTGTGTCACATTTTACTGCCTGTTTATAATCATCATTTAATGTATATATTGCGCTCATCCTGACCATTTCTTCTACTTTTTATATGAGATGGGAACCTGGCTCAGGTGCAGCATGTTGTGTTGGTCCTCTCGGGGAAAGGAGGAGTAGGCAAGAGCACAATCACAACCGAGTTAGCGCTCGCTCTCAAGCATGCTGGAAAGAAGGTGAGCTGAGGGTGTAATAATATGCTGGCTACTTAAAACTCAACACCCTAGAGGAACATGAAGCTCACTATTAAAGGGTGACTTCACTGATTTCCAATGCGATGCCTGTGGTTCCAGTTTGTGAAGTAAAAATCCATGACCGGCATAAAACCGGTCTCTGCCTCCCCTTTATTATAATATCTCTATGCTTATAGCTGAAAAACTTAAACTTAAACTCAGATGATATCATTGTTTATATCACAAAGGTTATAGTTTTGGTCGACCTGCTATAATATACATGTACTTCCTTAACTATAGGGAGCACATTTAAAATAGGTGAAGTTGACCTGTACGCATTTACCAGTATCATACTTTAGTTTCTTTTTGCACAGAAACAGAACAGACAGAAATGAGCAGCATAACTTAGTGACAAAACTGTGTTCACAGGTTGGTATCCTGGACATTGACCTGTGTGGGCCCAGTATCCCGCGCATGCTGAGTATCGGCCGGCCTGATGTGCACCAGTGTGACTCAGGATGGGTGCCAGTCTATACAGATGCCAAGAAGAGCCTTGCCCTCATGTCTATTGGTTTCCTCCTGGAGGACCCAGATGAAGCAGTGGTGTGGAGGGGACCCAAGAAAACAGGTCAGCTATTCTCCAGTAGTTCTTGTCCACTACTGGTAACCTGTGGGCACAGCAGTTATTATCATGAACAACACAAACTCATGTTTTGCGCTTTACTCATTCTCGACTTGTGCTCAACACCCTTTTCGTCTTTGAATGTCTTGTCATGCAGCTTTGATTGGCCAGTTTGTGTCAGATGTAGCATGGGGAGAGCTGGATGTGCTGCTGGTGGACACGCCACCAGGGACGTCTGATGAGCATTTAGCGGTGTTGGAGAACCTCAAGAAACACAGAGTGGATGGGGCTGTTTTGGTTACAACGCCACAGGTACACAAAAGAATAGACCCAACTATACATATTAAAAGAAAAAACACAAAATAAAAGTGATGACAAAAAGTGCCAAAATAAAAGTGATGACACTTTTATTTTGGCACTTTTTGTGTAGTTTCTCTCAGTGCTGTCGTAAATACAAAGCTACCAAAATAACTAATTGCTTCTAGTAAATGTGTATATTCTGTAAAATGCATATATCCAATTTTATAAGTAATTTTTTACATTCAATTGTACAATCCTGTCAGTCAATTGCTGAGATTGATCATCTATTACTATAATTTTGACTGAACACAAACTAGAAATCACTGTAAGATGCACGTTGGTCTTCTGTTGCCTACAGGCAGTATCTACAGGGGATGTAAGGAGAGAGATCACCTTCTGCAAGAAGACAGGTGTACGAATCCTGGGCATTATAGAGAACATGAGTGGCTTTGTTTGTCCACATTGCTCTGTGAGTACACTTTAGTACAATTATTTAGACAGTTCAGATAAGAAATGTGTACAAATTATTCCAAAGGACATTTGTAGTTACAGAAACATATCGTGTATTACAGTGTACAAAATTGCTGGACATAAAGCTCATCTACAACTCAACTTTTTATAGATATGCACTTTATTATTGTCCAGAAAATACATTTTAATAAATTGTGTCTTTGCAGGAATGCAGCAATATATTCTCAAAGGGTGGTGGTGAAGAGTTGGCCAAACTCACTGGATCAGTATTTCTAGGTATGATCAAAAGGATTTAAAAATTCTAAATGCAATGTTAGCTCACAGCCACAAGGTGTCATGACACACTGTGAGAGCACGTCACTTCTCAGCCACCATTCATCTTTTTAGGAGGTGGCTCACATCACTGCCATACCAAAATGGACGATCCAGATTTCAGTGTAGCATGTTTAAAATACCTCAGTGAAGATATATTGCATATTAATCAGTATTTCTTTGTCAGATCAATATATGATTCAATATCGTTTCCAACAACAGTCATCTGCGTTATGTGCAGATCAATCTGAGTAATGATGCTTCTTACTCTGTGGATGTGACATGCCATTTGTATCCGACAGTGTTGCATAGCTGTAGCCAGATAATCCGTTTCTCCCTGAATGCCCATTTGCTTTTCCACTATTGATTATCATTAATTACATTACTTAAGGGCGCTACTTTGTAGCTTAAGATAGCTGTGTGATGTTTTTATGGGTGATTCTGTGAAAACAGGTTTAGGTGAGTAAGTTAGTAATCAGGACTGTCTTCTCCATTTCAGGTTCTGTGCCCTTGGATCCTCTGCTCAGCTCTAGTATAGAGGAGGGAAAAGACTTCTTGCAGTCATTTCCCGACAGTGCCACCTTCAGCGCTATCAGTAGTATTTCTCAGACTCTGCTCAACAGCCTCCACACAGCTTGAGCCATGACATTAATTTGATCTGGAAAACTCATTTAATCTATGAAAGATATAGCATAATGTTTGTTTGTTGCATTTTCTCCTGTACAGTTATACATATTAAACAATTGGTTATCTTTCATAGTAGTTTATTTAAAATCAGTGTCTGCCACCCGTACAATACAGGCATGTGCTTTTATCTTTACATGCTCATGTTGCAGTTCTTGAGGCGTTAACCACAGTATGAAGATTACCAGTTCTGAACAGAGAGAAACAGGAAGCAGTGCTGTTTTATAGCAAGTTTGGGGTCATAGCTTTGCGATACAAAACAAGCCATGCTGCTTGTAGACTACTTCAAATGTTTAACAGTGAAACACAGTACTGAAAACACTACATTTTGGAACAAAGTCAAATCTAAGTTGGAATCTTCTTTAATTTGGTTGTGAAAGCACTCATGTCAGCACATCAGGACAACTTCAATACAAGTTCTAATACAGGATTATAGATTGATACTTGATTTAATTTAGTCTTCAGCAGTTCCATGTCAGAAGACAAACTCCACATCACATTGGACCAGCTGATGCATTAAACCAGGCAAAACCTGCACCCTGATCTCACAGAATTCCTACTGCATGCTACATGTGCTACCATAAAGTCTTTGTCACTTAAACTGTTTTTTTTGCAGCTAACATTGGATTCAATCTTCTGAAACTAGTCTGCTCTGCAACAAAATGCTGAAACCCATAAAGGGTTGTAATGGCTGCAATGTAGAAGAGATGAAATACAGTCACTGACGAGAAGGTTAGGGGGAGCAGGTGAGTGAATAAGATGGAGAGGACATGAAATTTGTAAATTACACTTGTGAGACCCAGCACGGGGCACACACACATCTTTAATGCAAACAACAGTACAACAGGAAAAACACTGAAGTTTGAGAATGTTTGCGTAATGATTAGAA
>JAUBNQ010000011.1:8028192-8047517 GCA_032353495.1 Ctenopoma kingsleyae
CACACACATCTTTAATGCAAACAACAGTACAACAGGAAAAACACTGAAGTTTGAGAATGTTTGCGTAATGATTAGAATACAGCTACACACAAAACTCCCACTCCACCAGCAACATACTAAAGGCAATCTTAATTTTTAAAACAAGAGTTACATCCAGAGGAATTCCAACCATTTATCACAATTAACCCACAGTGCATGAAATCTATCCGTATAGATATTTATATGTCTGTATATATGTATAATATATCATGGGGAATCAAAGACTGTTGCATTAAACAGTTTAATGAACATTTTTTTATAAATAAAATCAGTGGAAGGAAATCTTAAGTCCATACACATTTCTCTTTACAAATAGATCCTCACAATTAATGTAGAAATTTTGTCAACCCCCAAGCGATATGGAGAAAGCGGTGTGGGCCCTTGGTCAGCTCGAAGGCCAGAGGCCAAGCTGCCTCAGCTGCCCTCAAGGCCTAAAATAAGTGGTGGGATAAAGGAATCTTTGTCATACAATTGTTGTTTTTTTTTTTGTTTTAAACGCGCACGCGCACACACACAAGACAGACAAATCACTACATTGCGCATTTACAAGTTGACTATCAAATTGGGACGACTGTACACACTGTTGAGATAAGATCATATTTACGGAGCCATTTTAATTCATTTGATCCCCACCTTCACTTCTTTCATCTTGTCTGGCAGAAATTTTTACAATTTTTTCCCCATTTTACACTTTTTCTCCAGCAGCAACATAAAGGACAGATCTTGTATTGGAGATGTTTGGGTGTTTATTTTGTGGAGAGAATGAGGGCAACAATGAGCCCATAGAGACCCAAGACCTCAGCAAAAATCAAGATGAGGATCATGCCCACAAAAAGCCTCGGCTGTTGAGCTGTGCCCCTCACTCCTGCGTCACCCACAATGCCAATTGCGAAGCCTGCTGCCAGCCCGCTCAGGCCCACACTCAGCCCAGCTCCCAGGTGGAGGAAACTCCTACACACACAGACACAGACACACACACACACACACACACAAGTGTTGGTCAGTAGAAGCTCCCTAGATTGGAATCTAGGTTAATAGTTTGAGCAACTGAGAAACATTTTAACAAAACATGCAAAACTCACTAGTAAAGGCTAAAGGTGTAAAGGACTGAATTAGTCACAAGCACAATCTGTCTGCTGCCTTTTCACCTGACTGCCTGTATAACCATTTTTTTCTTGCAATATTTTAAACTGATCTAAGAGCAGACCTGTGAAGAATTTACCTTTGTACATTTTTCCACCAAAAAAAAAAAAAAAAAAAAAAACACAAAAAAGAGAGTTACAGTCATAGCCCATTGTAAATATTCTCCTATTCTTAAATTAAATACCAATACAGTTTAAAAACAGTTAGACCTTGTGATATCTAATTTTGTCTGTATAAAACGTACTCTCCAAAAACCATTAGCATATTCTTTCATTAGGTCTTGTCATCTAAAGTGCAGAGTCATGTCCTAAGCATGTGCAGTGATGTGACAAGACTGAAACTACAGCCAAACCGTTCATCCACATATTACATTGTGATGACATTCAGTGTAACAGTACTCGATAAACTGAGCTAGTGGATAGTGGTGTGACAACACAGATGAAGCTAGTGGGAAAAAACCGTTTGATTTTAACAAAGCAACACCACCAGGCCTGAATAGTAACTGGGAGAGGCTTTAGGACCAATTAAATTAGGGTTCTCTGCTCACTTTAGCTTCAGAATACAAACCTTGTGTGTAGAAGTGAGTTGACAAATAAAAAAAAAAAAAAAGTAGACTGAAGCTGTGAAGTTCTCCTACATGATTTGACATGTGATTATATGACTGGTCGTATAAACTCACTTGTAGAGGGAGACAGTCGCTGAGATGTTGTTGGCAATCAACACTGCTACTACCAGGCCATAGATGGCTATGATACCCGCCATAACCACGGGGATGATTGACTTCATGATGAGCTCTGGCCTCATCACAGACATGGCAGCGATCCCTGTACCGCTCTTAGCTGTGCCATAGGCTGCTCCTAAGGCTGGTAGTGAGAAGAGAGAAGATAACTTCAGTTAAATAAGCAAACAAGAGTGTACACACACTACAGTACAAGTTACACTAAGCTAGCACACTGATAGAAGAAACCAAATGGAACAACTGAATAATGAAGCAGAAGTGAAATAAGAGATGGAGTAACAATACAACAAGTGTTACCAATTGTTGTTCCCCTTAAAAATCCAATATGGCTCCACTTGGGGAATTCAGCTTGTGCTTACAAGGAACTGACAGATTCCACTCTATGATACTGACGCTGAGACGGTCAGTGTCTTGTCTCATCAAACTAGTTCCGTGTTCAAAACTGACCCTACCAGACCGCTGCACATTTTCTAAATGTCTTTCTGAATGAAAATGCCCCAATAGACTTTAGCACACACACAGCTGCTGACGTCACATGAGGAGCAGGATATCATGTCTCTGGTCCACAGTAGTCTCTGGCCTGTATCAATGAAATGTGACAAGGAAGGAGGGGAACAAAAAGCTTCATCAGCATGCTGGTTCAATTAGCCTGTGATGCCAAGGAGGAAGAGCAGTGCCACCGTCACACACACCCAAGCCAATCGTAGGGCAGTGCGTCATGAATCAGAGACAGGCCAGTTTGACGAGATTTCACCATGTCACAGGTTTGTGCAAGCTCAAGCAAAGAGACCTGTGAGATGACACTGACAATATAGCATATAATGCAGTGCTGGTCCTTAAATAATGACTACATGGACCAGCAGTACTTCAATTACCCAGCAGTATTAAATACACAACATCTTTTACTCTACTACCGTTTGAGATGTTCCTCATTTCATATATCCGTCTGCTTTCTCAAATCTAGTTGTTACCAAGTAATTTGTGAATGGATCTAGAAACGGCCACGTAACAGTCAGTAAATATTACATAACTGAATAAAATCTTATAAGGCAATAAAATAATATAGGGCAAAGTTGGACTGATCCCATCACACCATTAGAGTATAAACAAGGACCTGGCCAACACACTGATGATGATTTAATCTGAAAAGTCTCTTGAGATCTCATCTTGGCTGACAGCTTTGTGTATACAGCCTGAGGTGCCCTGCCCTGTGTTTTCTCAATTCCTGGGACTGTGTTGAGCAAGCCTGGAGACGGTTCTGGGTACCTCCACATCTTAGCTGAGAGGCTTTCTAGCAAGTGACTCCAGACACAGACAGGAAAATGATATTGGCCAATCTTCAAATGTGCACAGGGAAACTGCATACCTAAACTACTAACATTGATTTATCTCAGACCAATACCATCAATACAAGGTTAAATCACTCCTGCCAAACTAAAGAGATGTGTCTGAGTAGAACCAGCACTGCTTTTGCAAGCTCTGACAAACACACAAGCTAGATTGTCTTTCTTTTTGTTTTAACTTTAAGAAAAAGGACTAAATTTCTTTCAATCTGACAGGAACAAAATATGGTTAAATCAAGCAAAACGACAAGGACAAATTACCGAAGAGGTTCAATACAGAAACTGACCACGATAGCAGATACAATTAAGAATCCACAAAAACTCCCATTCTGATCTGATGATTGGAGGTTTGATATGTGGCAGATTGAATTTTGCAGTGGTGTGAAGGCACAACCTCTGGCTTTTTAATCCTAATCCCCTTCATCTTAGGTAAAGAGCTTTTACCCCTTTTCCTTTTTTCTCTCTGCAGAATATTTGATGCTAAGGGAGGACCCTGTGACGTCTTATGACGTTAGAGCTGAAGGTGCCTATAGCAAGGGAAGCTCTTGCATTGAAAATGTCTGTGCAATAAACAGCAAATGTGGGTGTGGATAAATAGGGAAGCACTGTGTTTAAAGGAACATGACAAAAATCAGGAAGGTCTCATGATAAAACCATTTCCAGTGTTTCAAAACTACATGCTGGAAGTATAATGTGTAAAAATTATGACATTTGATGATCAATCTACTGCATCAGAAGAAGTCTAGAGCATATATGCTGGCATCAATTACATCTCTTCATTGAAAAATAACAGGAAAAACAACCTAAACATTAATTAAAGGTCACAATTGAATAATAACTATTCAGAAAAATGCTTTCCTTGGTAACAAATTGTGGGACTTATGAACATACATTGCTACATTTGCACATGAAGTGGGAAAATGCACTCTGGTGAATATGTGTATCTTAAATTGACTCAATCACATTGCTTATCCAGCATTTTAGACTCAACCCACTGTGCTCCACTCAGTCCTCTCCCTCCCTCTGCTACGATCCACCCAGAAGTTTAGATTTAAAAAAATGTAAAAAAAAAAATAAATATATATATATATGTATTATAATTTATATATTATGTGATCAATGTGACATATATAATAATAAATAAAAATATAACTACATCTAAACAATAACAAATACTGTAGCTTTGAAATAGCAGGGAAACCAAATGGCTGCAGGGCAGCTATCATGGGATGATGGTTCTAGTTCCTTGAATAAGGACACCTTGTCAGTGTCACCTTTTCTAAGACAGTCAGCCCTCACAATTGTCACCATACTGAAACAATGCAGCATCACCTGACATCACAAGATCAACGCAACTTATAACCTGTTAGAGAAAACGGGTAATTATGGTACAATCGATTACGTTTTTTCCTGTTGATTAGAATAGGTCTGATTTTTTTTATGACATCTACTTGTGTAAGGTTTGAATCTATCATTTTTGGTGGCTGGCATCACAGCAGAACAAGATACAATTTCCAGTGACTCCCAACACAAGATCTTTCAACTTGAAACCAGTGCTTACACAACCTGCTACCACAGCCTTTCTTTGTGTCAGAATGATCTCGCAGGTAATTCTCTAGCTCTGCCTCCTCTACCACCACAGACTCAGACCTCTACTAGACCCAGCGGCCACCAACACCACACCGCCCTTGCCTATGCCAGGGTTGGCCCTGACATCCAACCAAAGCATTTTCATGTATGGCTGGACGTCAACATAAATACATACATAACTGCATTCTGAAACTTAAATGGCAAGTCAAAAAATTACTTCTGAGATGTCCCGTTGCTGTACTGCCCAAATGGATTTATTAAGACATTAAAACATTGCTCCCACCTTAGCTAGCCATGTGAATGTACACGTATGTAGTAAAATAAAATAAAAGCTAGAGAAAGGATCAAAGATCACATTCTGTATGAACAGAAAAAATATGATTCTAAATATAGACTACAGCAATTCCCTGGTGATGTCCCTCACTGAAAGCCGATGCACAAAATATAGTCACAAGCTATCTTTTGCTGTGATACGACATGCGACTGGAATATGATGCAGCACTTGCCTAAGATTGGGGAAGACAATAAATAAACTAGGAAATGATCCATAAAGCATGCATGACCAATTATAAAACACGACAAAGTTCCCTTTCTGTGACACTTCTCATTTACTATGTAAAAACATTGTTTTTGCCTTTTGTAAAAAATATATTCTTTTATGAACAGATTAACTACTACTTTGTAATTTTTGTTTATATAAAGTTTATGGTAATATTCTACAGGATCAGGGGTCAAATGGTAATTTCAAGTCAGAGCTCTCATCATGTGACGATCATGTGACTTTGGATCATTCCCCTGAGCAGTAAGGAAGTTAACCAGCTGATCTTTGCTTCCAATGGTCACTGAGGTTTTAATAAAACGCTTTCATGTAAAGATAACGAATTAAATCACACACACCATAAATTACACTTATGTTAACTTGTTGCAGAACATAAACCAGTTATAACTCGTTAATTAAATTTTAAAGCCACCGGTTCAATTAACACCTATGAGCCCTTCTTGCAGTATGGTGGCATCTTGCAGAAAAGGTGCTAATAAAACCAAACTACAGACAAACCTGGTGGCAAGCAGATCACTATGTGGGGGATAAATGGAAGATAGACTTTACACTTCTTATAACTAAAAACGATTTAATCACTTAACATCAAGACCTGCTTCATTATTTTAAGAGTTAAAGTATATAACGTAGCGTTAGCTACAAAACCGACCCAAGCTCACTTCAAAGACCTCTTATATAGCTAGTCGTAATCGGCTAACTACATTGTTTTTTTACCTTTAATGTATTTTTGTGGTATATCGAACACTTAGCAGCCATAGCTTACTGTATAACCTAGTAGTAGCTAAACATTAAGAATAAACATATGTCGCTAAATGACAGCTCAGGATTAGCATAGTTTCGTTAACGTTAGCACGGGTAGCGGACGGCTTTAACGCGAGCTTCAGAGATGTACCGTGGCTGACAACTGAACACACCCTGTTGGAAACGATATAAATGCAAAAAGGATTAGCAACAAAGGCACAGACATTATGTAGCTTAAACATAAGAGGTGTCGTATAATAGTTACCGCTAAAAACCATAGCCGAGGAGGCACCCATCACTGCAAAGAAAGAGGAGTACGCGGGTTCTTGATCCGTCGTCGACATTCTTCCTCACGATATATAAAACTAAGCTAAATATACAAAATATATTATGAATGGCGGGTCAAAAATTGCACTTCACGAACCCTGACGAAGGCCACAGTCTTTAAAATTTAAAACGGAGAAGAGCAGGGACCATCTGAAAGCCTAACTAGCACAGTAAACGGCACAGTCACGACTCTGCTGATAAATACCCGGCGCAGCAGCACAAAATGGCGAAACGGAGAGTATCACCTGACTGGGCGTACGGGTCAAACCTTTCGTCGACTGGCTGGGGGGGTGGGGGCAGTAAAATAAACTTTGTTAATTATATACTCTACCATACAACGCTTTTATGAAACAAGAAGAGTAGATTTAAATGATATATGTGTTATTCTGACACAAAATAAGTATCATATATATTTCAGGGTTTTTTTTCGGTTTTTGAAGGCCCCCCCCCATCAGACTTCATTTAGGTGTGCTCCGCTGCGGGCTTTCCCCTTTGATATGTACACGTTCACCCTTCAGAGGCAGAAGGATGCAGTGATGTGGGAAAAGAAGAGGATGAGGAGACAGTGCTAAACTGAAGAAAAACGGTGTTTGTGTTAGCCCAGCTATGAAACAAATAAAAAAAAGTTAAATGCATTATGTTATAATGACTCTGTGTGCAGTATGAGAGTGGTCATGCTCATGTGACCTCCCCAAAATACTGAAATTCCCATGTCTGCAACTGGTCAAACATTTCTGTCTTTTTGCAGCATGTAGCAAAGGGTGGCTGACGGTCAGCTGTGATATTCAGCATCAGTAGGGCATCTGTGGCTCTCAGAATCCCCCATTCCATTTTATTGCTCCCAGCAAGTGCAGGCTCAGAGATTCAGAAAGGGAGGTGGTGAGGGTTGAGAGAGCTAGCTCACCATGGGAGAGACGAAACGTGCGCGTGAGTCAGAAGGGAGCTTTGCAGTGCCTTGTACTCGTCCTCCTTCCATCCCTCCATCCTGCTCTCTCTGCATTGCCTAGTCTAGTCAGCACCAGAGGAAGACCCCTCCCCCCCGTTTCACTGTAAGCCCTTTTAGTCGTGATGCAGTTTCTACTGTACATCACAGGCCTCCTTCCACACAGTTCACTTGGTTGACATGTTACATTGGATGGAATAAGAATAGGTTATTTTGAGGCAGCGGTGATGGGTGTGTGCAGTGATGCATTTATAACATAAAGGTCACAACTAAATTTGACTAGATGGTTTTCACTTGGTTTTCTCCAGCAGTCTTTTAAGTGGACGGGTATATAGCCTTCCCGTTCAGGTTGGATTAAGATGTTCTTGTCTCAGATATTTACTCAGCTGACGTTTTGCAACCAGCTCATTTTACAACACACAGTAATACGATACCCAACATGTACACACTGTTTCCATCCACCCTAAACATGGAACGGAAGACAACAAAGATGAGGTGAATGCTCTTGTCCTTGAGTGGCATTATTCAGTGTCATTTAATGAACTGTCAGCAGAGGGGAAAAGAACGACGACTGGTCTGTGTGATAAGATGCTGTTTAAGGAAGGGAAACAGGGAACTGTGAGAAATTCTCACGAGGACTCAATGGCTTCATTATACTAAGATTTTCAAATGTGTGATCAATTTAAGTCAGCTACATCATCCAGGTTTCAGTGGTTCCGGGACTGTGGGACTTGAGCAGATTAGAAAATTAGAAAGTTCTAGAAAGAGTTACACACTGTTTAAGATTTGACCAGAATTCAAATAAAGGAAGTCACTGAGCTCAGATGCCCTCTTTGCATTTCCCCTATCGGGCGGTTTCAGCACCCTCTTTCATTCTTACTGGGATGAAGAACTCAGTCGTTTTCTAGTCATTAAAAATGCTAATGTTGTGGAAACTGAAAATCTTTTATCTCAAACTGAAAACAAATACTTGCTTTCCAACATAAATGATAAAAATTATCGTCATTCATTTTGAAGGACAGATATTCTGTCCATTAGGCAAAGTTGAAACCTTATTGAGTAATATTGGGTCATTATCCATCTCAATAACCGCACTGCCATATTTAGTCAGTGAATGAAGATAATATTGGTTGGGACCACTACAGTCTACATCTTAATCCCATCCACAGCCCCTTGTAACCTGAGGAGAAGTCAAGGAGAGTCTCATCTTAGTAAAGGGTTAAACAGTCCTCATGTTGCTTATTGTTTGTGTAAACACAGTGTGTTTACACAGTAAGCGTCTTATGTCTTGAACCTGGAAAGCAGTTTTCAGGAGATACGCCAGTCCAACACCCAAAAGGAGCAGCTAAATATAGTAATGCATGTGTGATTAGCAGAGTGTGAATCCTGAATGAACAGCACAGCCTTGGCAAGACTTACTCAATGCCACTTAGTGTAAAGAAGGAATTACTCCACCACTTGTCTAAGATACTGCATTCCTCTATATCCACTATACTCAGCGCAAATAAATTACCTATATAGAGCTTTAATTTACTGACACTGATCAGCGTAAAATACATTTTGTAGAAGTTTAATAAAATGTCTGATAAAGGATGTTATTTCTGTTTTGAAGTCTAATAATCAATTCAGCAAACTGCATTTTGTAATACAGTTGTCTATTTCAAGTACAAGGCTTTTTGCAGACATATCTGACTCATTTCTACTGAATATTTTCCAGTCACGCAGCTTACTGTCAGCACCCACAGACATCGAAGCAAACTGTGTGCTCCAGGAAGAGTAATCTAGTAGTGGTAAAGTTTTACTATTGTTTAAGATCCATGTATACTGTACACACGTCCTTTGCAACGTTAATTCATGTGTCGTCTCAAAGCAGTGTTAAATTTAAACTAGGTTTCGTTGTGCCAAAAGGATGCACAGAAGGCACAGTATTAGTGTATGACATGGCTTTTCCTCTATTAAAAATGAATCATTATTTTTGTGTAATAATAAAAATATAGAATAATTTCCGGGGATAACCATACAGGCTGGACTATTACTACTACCAGGGGAGCAAACACAAGATAGGGATTAGAGGGTTAGATTAATGGTCAGCTGACTTCAAAAGGCATCTGGCACAGCTCTCTAACACTCTTCTGTGAAGAAACGCAACCCTCTCTTTAAAAGAACAGGGACGTGATGGATTTGGAAGGAAAAAGTAAGCAGTGCAATAAAGCAACATAGACAGAGTCACTCTATTGAAAGTGTATTGCTGTATTTTCACATGTAGAATACATTTGTAGTTACTCGTTCACATTTCACTGAAGAACATATTTGAACATACAGACACAATTTTTTTTTTAAGTATACTGCTATCAACACAAGACACCATTTTGGACTTCTTTAGTTACCATCTTCACAATTACTGGAAGAGACGGAAATAATGGAAAAATGGTCAGAAGAAGAGAAGGATAAACCAACTGCTTTTATCTCCTTTTCTACCAACCAAAACACCTTGAGTTTTTTTTCCTTTAAAAAAGTTTGTACTGTTATTCACATTAACATTTGTACACTATATAAAGGAGAAACTGACACTCATTCAAAAGAAAGCTTTTATATGGCGCTAACGGCAACTCTCAAATACACCACTGATTTCCACTTATGTCTTTCACATACATATAGCAAATCAAAAAGTGTGGGGGGAAAAAAACACCAGGAGCTAATCAAAAAACTGGATGAGCTGGTACAACTTGACTACACCTTAATCTTAACATTACTCTTTCAACATTTAAAAACACTTTTCACCAAATGAAGCCTTGACTTCACACGTTTTATTGTAAACGTCACTTCACCAACATGGCGTAATAAATCATATATTCTAAAGACAACAGAGCTAGCTATATCGTAAATTTGGCAGATTGAGCTAAACTACATAAAGTGCTGAATTTATAGCTTAGCATGAACACGACAGCTGACATAAACCCCTCTAGATGCACCTTGTGCTGACTTGTACATACAACTGATCCGGAAGATTACCGTCATATTACCAGACAACATAATCTGTGAATACAAAAATAAACAGAAAACATTTGAAATTGAAATTTGGATTAAGTGCAGCAATAAATAAAAATAGTTCTATCATATCAATTTGCGGGACGGATGAAGCTGTTTGCATAGCTCTTTTTTTTCACATCTTTGCTGAACTTACTGATCATGACTTTTTATTTCAATGTGTTTAAGTAAAACATATGTCGTGTAGAGCATTATGAGGCCATAGAATCCTGGAAGCCCCACGCCTCCAACAGTGAAACCTGGAAGGTCTCTGCACATAAGGGTGGGTTGTCAAAGGTGGTGCATCTCTCAGTGCGGCCATGGTTCAGCTCTGAGTCAATGTAGAGAGCATTGCCATCACCTCCACCTGACACAACAAGAGTGCAGAATTAATATAAGTTAAGTTACTAAGCACAATCTTCAATCGGTTTTCACACAAATCAACCTTGAAAGAAAGACAAACACTAAAATTCCACATTTAATAGTGTATCTGAAAATGGGAAAGAAAAAATATAATAGGTCTATTGTGTAACTAAAATGATCTACATTCAGCAATAGCAAAAAAAAAACAAAAAAAAAAACAACACGCCCAAAAGGGACCAGAGAGGTAAAATACACAATAACATGCAGTAATACTTACCCACTATGATGGAATCGAAGTTTCCAGCCATGAACATTGACGTATTCTTGGTATTAAGATTAAAGTGGCGGGCGGACAGAAAAGGAGACAGTTCACTGCCAGGTTTCTCGGGCTGCAGTAAGCTATTGTTGTCAGGAGTTTTCCCCTCAGAGGCTGTGTCCTCCTGACCCTGAGTTTTAACAGAGGAGGCCAGCTCTGGATGACGGATGACCACCCACTCGTAGCGTTCCATCTCTGGTTTCAGCTAACAAGGAAAACACAGAAGTGATGGCTGTAAGGCAGTCATAATCAATTACAGACCAGGGCTTCACACATTAAATAAAGTACTGGTGTAAATGTACTCACTCAAGAAATACATCTATAAAAAAAAATAGCATCAAGGTCAAAATAATGACATTGATTGATTATATTCTTACCCCAATTCTAAATATGTAGCGAGATTCATTTTTGTTTGTTTGCACAATGAAGATGCTTTTTATTTAAGATCAAAAGATGGATATGAGACAAAAGAAAAAAAAAATACAGCTTACAGTTGATGGCACTTACACTGTGATATGTTAACAACATAGAATATAACAGCTTTTGTACCAGATTACCCATATTTTAAGTGAGCAGAGGAATTGGAATAGATAAGTTTAAAGAAAATAAGACTTTATAATTTGGTTACAAATCCCTTGTTTGCAATAACTGCATTAAGAGTCACTGATATCAGTTTGTCAGTTTCTTCTTTCAATATGTTTTTAAATGCTTTTATTGCATCCTCGTTCATTTATTGTTCAGGGGAAAGTTCAGTTAAGTTAAGTTCTGGTGGTTGACTGGTGATTAAAACCTTCCACTTTTCCTCTGTGATGAAGTCCTTTGTTGAGTTGTGACTGTTTTAGATTGTTGTCTTGCTGTGTGCTGAAGCTCCTCCCAATTAGTTTTGATGCATTTCTATGTAAATTAGACTAAATGTTTCTGTACACCTACATCATCATGAGTTATATCATCAGTAAAGATTTGTGAGCATGTTCCAGAAGCAGCCTTGCAAGCCCGAGCCATGATACTACCTGCACTGTGCGTCACAGATGAACGTTTATGGTTGGGATCATGAGCAGATCCCTTCTCCTCTACACTTTGACTCTTCCATTACTTTTGCATTTTGTGGTAAGGCCTCCGTGTCCACTTATGGACTGCACCCTGCTCTGTGGAGGCTGTTGGTGATCTGACTGTTGTTTTAGTTTTTTTCCACATTTCTCACAATGCTTCTGTCATCAGCAGTTAATGTTTCTGTGCCAGAGCTGATGTTTTATCTATGTTTGAGACACCATTATCTATGTTTGAGACGAACTGCGCCTTGTCTGGAAAACAGACCATACGCGGCAGCAGGAGATAGAGACAAAAAGCTGCAAGACAGACTTGCTGAAAACTTTTCCAGCATTATTCAAGCTAGCCTGTGCAGGAAGACACAAATATTCACAGCCCATGAGGGCTGATGCAGATGAACTAAAATGTTCATTCTATAACTATCGATGTTGTCGATGTTAAAATATTTCACATACAAAAATTAAAATGATGGTGAAACACAGTCAGTTTACTTGATATGAAACCACATAACAAAACATGAATCAGTCAAAAAAAAAAAAGTTATTGGTCTGTCAGATATTTAGAATGTCCAGTTTGAATCTGTATTTGAGCCTAACTTGCTAATTGGCTGATCCATTCTGTGTAGGTCAGTACACTAGTTACTACACTTTTTCATGACATTCCCAAGTGTTATACGGGCTATGCCTAATGTTTGTGCAATGATGCTGATTGATCTTCCTCGTACTCAAAATGGCTCACTTTTCTCCCATATACAGCTCTCTGGTCTTCATGTTGATTTATCCTTTTTAACAACTAATACAGTCATCACAGGTAAAACCCAAAGCTAAAACCAAGAGTAGTCATTTAAAAATCAGTCTCACAGGATGCACCTGGGTGACAAGAAACACCTCTCAGTCACTTGTTTAAATACTTGTCACCTAAAATATGGGTAATCTGATGCAAAAGGTTCTATGTTCTATTTTGTTGAATACCATAAAATAAAAGCTGAAACTCTGAACTTTTGTAACCATCTTTTGATCTTAAATGTCAAATGCCTTTGGTGTACAGCAAAAACAAATGAATTAGGCCACTCCAATACTTCTGGAGTGGACTGTACTTCATGATGACCTAATTATATATGTGTCATTAATTCAGTGATTTCCCTCTCCAACCCACAACCGTGCATCTGTTAGACTCCTCGCTAACTGTCTCTTACCCGCATCAGGTGTGGTGTCAGGTGAAGGCCATGTCAGACACTACAGGATCAGGTGACAGGAGTTTCCGATCTGTGTGTGCTTTAGTACTAGTGTAGGAGATGAGGGTGTTTTCTGATGTGCAGGCTCAGACAGCCTACAACTGTGCATCAACCCAGAGTCAAGTGAATAATTCATGCAGAAGGCATGAGAGACCCAGTCTGCTTTGCTATTTCTAGCCTTGGTGTAATTATTAATACACCATTAAATGTGCCAAAGGCTGGGTGAGCATCTCTATGGATTCCAGGTATTCATGTTAAATTATGGTTTGATCAATCATTGGGATCAGCAGTAGGTGTTAGACCAAATGCCATAAATCTGTAGGGACTCATCCTAGGCAATGCCATTATCTAGTCCTAACATACCATATCTTTAACCTAAAATGTCAGCTTGATACTGCACTATCAAAAACAAAAAAACTTGATGTGTAATTGTTTTTAATAGGAGGACAAGACATTATCTGTATGAGAAACTGTGTTCTGTAAGCCAGGGTATTCCACTGGGAACCAGGGATACCAACTGAGGGGACCATCAGGAACATGTGAGTAGATGGTTCCCTCTGGTGGATATTCTGTGGAACTGCTCTGGATAAAGACATTTTCCCTACATTTAACCTCTAAAGAAACTTTGTAAAATGTATATAAAGTGACAAAAGTTTTTTTTTGCTGAAAGGAACCTAGTAAGTTAACATACTACAATAAACTCACCCTAAAGACGAAACACTCCCCTGTGCCAAAGAAGCTCAATGCGTTGCCTCCTCTCTTTCTTTCCTCCCAGTCTGTGGACAAGAAGGCTCCACATACCTGATGAAAAAAAACACAATTGGCAGGTGTAAGATCAATCTGATTTGCTCAAGTTTCATCTAAAATCATTCAAAATTCATATTAGTGAATGACTGGTATCTGTAAGCTGCCAGTGCTTGTGCTGGGATCCCTTTGTAGGGCCATAATCCAATCATACACCACCTGTAAAAACATAACCTTTAAAAACGATTCACATAGCCTATGACAAGAATAAAAACCAAATCTGTCCTACTGTGGTGCTTTCTAGTTAGTAAAATAAAAACCACTGACATGTACTGTCAGGAAGGCCATTTTACTACCAACTTCCTCATCTGACTAGTATTTGAAAGCATCTGAAATGGGAAGTATCTGTGACAGAAACTAGTTTCATCATAGATACACGTTTGTTTTGACTTCACTGCAGCTCACTTTGTACCTTACATATCAAAATAATTCTGTTCTAACTAAGGCTGGGGCATAATTTTAGATTTACACACTGTCATGTTAACACTATATGTGGCTATCAATTTTGCAGTTCTGCTATGAGAATTTAACATTTGTGTGTTTGCAACTTACATCTCCATCTGTGGTTCGGATGAGGAGCAGAGTAGGTTCATATCCTTCACAATGTGAGTAGAATCTGGAGAAAAACGTGGAAGTTATTATTCTTATTAAAAACACAATACTGAACCAAAGGAGTAACAAAACAAAATGTCAGCATGACTACACTGCCCCCAGAATCTACTTCTGGGTCTTGGGATCTAATGAAAGCCGTAACTTAGCAAGTGAAACAAACCGTTGGCTGGCTCAGTTGACTCCGAAAGTGTTCATTAACTGACACACGACTACCTTATTCACTCTACAACAACATCTCTGCACACCTCAATAAGTGCGTTGGATGGAAAAACCAACCAATTAAAACATGAAAGACTCTTGAATGCATCTACCTCAGGCTGTAATGTTAATAATTTACAACATTTCAATGCGATTGACTGTCATTAAGTAATGACTGAAATAATCTAATTTATAAATATTATAGGCAATGTTAAACATTGTGCGGGAGTCTAGTTTTTTTTTTTAGCTTAAAATGCAATTGTTAAATGAAATTACAAAACACAGACTAAATTATCCTGCTATTGTTTTAAACAGTTAGGGGACTTCAATTTATCATTTTCTCTCTGTTAAACTCTAACTTTATTCATTATTTAAATTTTTTTATGAGTAATAGTTTGGACCTTTACTGGGCAGGACCTCGACCTAACTTTTCACCTATTATGGTGATGGTCTGTGTTCCTCCTAATATAAAAAGACAAGTCAAAATCTTGATTAGTGTATTGAGGTGAAAACTGGATGGTGTACCTGTTCAAACTGCAACCATGGGTGGAGGTGGTGAACAGGAGTTGTGGTTGGCACAAAGCAAAGCGCTCAGGGATCCACGACCAGATGTCCCGCATCTCCTTGGCACTGACTATCTCAGAGGAGAATGTGTCTGCGTTAAGCGCCAGATGTATGTTCTGCCTAAAGACACAGAAATATGTATGAAAACTTTGCAACTGTAACATATTTATTCTGAGAGTCAGTGGGTTTGGGAAGAAAAAATAGAAATGAATGCGAGAGTAGCAAAGAAAAGAACCCACCTAGGACTGTAAAACAACCAATGTAGTGAACACAGGAGTTGAGAGCACATACGACAAGATGGTGGATGAGGAAGTGAGTAATAAAACAAAGAAAAAGGACACAAGAAAAATTATGTGAGCCCAAAATGCAAGAACAACTTAAACCAAGACCCAGAGCATGCCAGAGTAAAAAGCTTAGAAATAACAACATTTTAGCTAGTGAAGCAAATTAAACATATCTATCATATCTATCACATATTCTGTGGTGTACATCTGTGATAAACTGTATTTAAAAAAATCTAAATTGGTGCATTATTATTGTAGCATTGCATTCCTCTGATTCTGTGCATACCACTGATATTTAATTTACAGTGCTGGGACTGTGTCTAACATTTAGCTGTGTTCAAGAATGACTATTCTTAAAAGAGAAACAGACAAGGGTAGAAAAACTAAATTTCATTTTAAATCATGAAAGTATTGTTAAGATGTCTAGCATTCTTTGATATGTATATCTGTAAGATACAGTACACATGTGATTCAATGTCTCTGATGCTACACATATAGTATCAAAATGACCCATGACTGTTGTGCAAAGTTCAGTAACAATTCAGGAGATGAATCTTTTTGCGGACTGGTGCAGCAACAACAACCTTATTCTGAATGTGGAAAAAACCAAAGAATTGGTTTTTGACTTCAGAAAGAAACAGCCCGTACACACCCCAATCTACATCAGGGACAGTGCTGTGCAATGTTGCCTCTCGAGGACAATTAGGATCACAAAGGACATAACCCATCCATGCCACAGTCTACTCTCCCTCCTGCCTTCAGATAGAAGATACTGCAGCCTGCAGTGTAGGACAGTCAGGCTCCGGAACAGTTTTTACCCTACTGCCATCAGACTGTTAAATACAAGACACTCCACATAAATTATCCTCTACCTTTTTAAAAATAGTGTAATATTCTATATGTTTTTCCATAGTGCAATATTCTATTTTAACCTGTTTTTAAACCTGCTTTTATTTATTGTGATTTTGTTTTGAGCCCTGTGCTTGTAATTTCGCTCAGAAATGCATCTGCACTGACTGAATGACAATAAATTGATCTGAATCTGAAAAATAAGTCTGCAAGATGAAGCATAGCTTTTTTTTTTTTTAGCAAAAGAAAAAAAAAAAAAAAACCCAAAGTTTGCCACATAAAAGTAACAATATGGACTATACCGCTTCTGTTTGACAGTGATTCCCTTCTGGTGCAGGGACTTTTCATTTGTGAGCTGCAGCAGGGTGATCTCCTTACGGCTGAACAGACGAATCGAGAAAGCCTTCTCAAGCAGCTTGTCGGGAGAGATGGTGGAGCCAATGCCCTTAATAAAAGCCTGAATGTCTGCCTTAACTTTGCCTGAATCCTGCTGCTGTTGCTGGTTGCCCTGGCCCCCCTGAGCTCCTGCTTTGTGCTTGCGGTAGAACTTGAGCAAAGCTATAGCCACACGGTAAAGAATTTTGAAGCCTTCCACTAGGTAGACATCTAGGACCCTGACCATGTGGCTGAAAGGCAGGTCACCAAGAACCCAGCGCTGCCAGTCTGCATAGACGTCCAGCACATCCTGGGCTGTGGCTATAATCAATTTGTGCGCAGCTGTGCAGTACTTGTTGGCTAGGTCACCAAAGGTTATGCAGCTAGATTCATAGGCCAAGAAGGTTTGGTCCAGCAGTCTCTTGCCAGGTTCATTGCAGGCCAGTATGCGGCTAATGTGCTCAAAACACTGAGCTTCATCTTCGCTGAAGTGTAGGAGCAAAGAAGTGACTGCTGGAAGTGACGGACAGTAGGAGATGTCTGGAAACTGTCCAGCTAGGCAGTTGATAATTCGATGGGCTGAAGCTACTGCCTCTGTCTTCAGGCAGTACTGGGGCACAGGATTTCCATCAACAAACTCTGGCAGTGGGATTTGGGAGGTGGGCTTCTTAGTGGCTGCATTTCCCATAATGTCTCGATATACTTCTGCATCTGGGGTAACTGTACGGCAGGGAATGGCTTTGATGAGCTGGTGGTAGACTTGTGCCCGTAGATTGTGGTTTTTGGCCCAGTAACCCTGCCGAGCCATCTGTTTGAACTCTTTCAGGTCTCTACAGTCTACTTTGGTGGGCCCGCTGCTTTTGGACAGATCCCCCATCTGGTTCCAGTCCACAAAGCTGCCATAGTCTCCTTCAGCCATGGTGCTGGAAACTTGCTGGACTGAGTGGGAAGAGAGGTGGGATACTCCAAGGTCTCACAAACCTTTTGTCCACCACACATGAGATCACTAGGCCACTTTTCTTAGCTGCCCATGATAGTCACTGTACAACAAAGAAACACAGAGATAAAATAAGTGTACATTGTCATTGGATAAATCCAAATCACTGCAAAACAGTTTGAATCAAAGTCAGCATATACTATATTGCTCTTGTGTTATGATGTCTGGTTTTTAGGGTTGATGAGTCTCTGCCTCATATAGTTTGTGGCTTTGAATTAGACATGTTTGTGGTTGTTTTCCAAAAATCTACTATTACTACTTGACTCAACTTCCAGATAAGCTCACAAAAGATGACCTGAGAGATCCAAAGACTGGATAGACTGGGAAATAGAGGTAAAATAACTTAAATAACTTAGTAAAACTTCAACTTCAGGTAAAGCTGTAGCTTCTGTAGGTCTCTCCCGGTTGTGACGTCATCGGCCACAGATGTCTTAAATATCAGACGTGGTCAAAAAAAAAATCTTCAAGATTTTTCAAGAAACCAACAGTGACTGGTTCTTAATACTAAAGATGGGAAGCACATGCTTAACAATTTTCTCTGCTGACTGGCAGTACCAACTGACCTAGACTAGAAGCATTTAGGTCTGACCAATCATAACGACCAAATCACAATCATACTCGACTGTACAGTTGTTAAGTGTGTGCTGGCTTTTAGGGAAGCCATATAACAGCCACATGTTTAAAAAATGAATCCTGGACAGATTTATTTAGACATGCAATGTTTGATATTAAATTATTAAATTAGATTAAACTGGAATCCCTGGTGGTGAGGGAAACAAAACTTTTTGGAATTACAACTATGGAAGTACACAAGCAGTATATTCAAATATTGTCAAACAGTCCTTTCCTGTTAGTGCTTACCAACAAGATACTAAAATATGCCTGTCCAAAGATCATGTGCAATACAAGCAGTACAATACCAAGCAGGCTGATGTACAACTATCAAATAATTTTGTTCTGTTTTTCAAAGGGATCACAAAAAGCCAAAGTTCACTTGCTATATAATGAAAATGACAGTCATAAAATCATCACATCACACATCATCACATGAGGGCACATACCAGTACATTACTGCATGTAAAACTGGCTTTAAATGTGACAAAAGTCAGGTGAGCATTTCTGTGGAAGGCCAGTATATACAGTACAGGCCAAATGTTTGGACACACCTTCTCATTCAATGTGTTTTCTTTATTTTCATGTCCATTTTTATTGGTAGATTCTCACTGAAGGC
>JAUBNQ010000011.1:8047617-8060574 GCA_032353495.1 Ctenopoma kingsleyae
ACACACACACACACACACACACACACACACACACACACACACACACATTTCAAATGAAATGTTAACATTTGCAAAAATGAACTGACTGCTTTAAAGAAACGATTGCAAAAAGAAAGGATTGCAATTTATATCAGGTGGTCCAAAAAATGCAGAGACAAAAACAGGAGCCCAGAATGACAGATGTTATAGCGCCTGGTACACTGCGTCACGACAGCTCCCAGTTACGACTGCAGGATCTGTGGGCACAGTTGTGTCAACACATACTGGACTGACAGGCACAACTATCTGACTATTTTCAGTCAAATAACCTATCCTATTAACGCCAGATAGTTAGCCAGTCGATGCAACACTAGCTAATACGTTAGAGGAAGGCAGTACACACGGATCACAGGGTATTTAACATTAGCGCCGGGGCAAATCTGAGACACCTTTTTCCATTCACACTTGCCAAGTTAGCATTGCTAGCGTTACCGTTAGCTAGCCGTAAGCTCCTCCTGTCAGTGTATTTCAGAAGCTAAGGAAATCTTAACCAGGCACACACAGCTAGCTGCCAGGTAACATGAATAACAAGATAACGCCAGACATTTAGGACACTATACAAATATTGATCGACAACAAAAGAACAGATTAGTTTGCTAACGTTGCTGCACTAGCTAGCATGAATGTAACCAACCACATATTAATTTGGTCCGCAGTCTGTCTTGGAGGTTCATGGTGAGGAGAGATTTAAGCTTGAATGGGTGGAAAAGATGTGTATTTAAAACACAAAACCGGCGTAAGAAGTAAGCATTACATCTCCTCGCAAGACCGAAGACTGGTAAGCAAATGATAAATAACTGTCAGCAAATATACTGCGATAGCCCTACCTGGAGATGAGATGTCTTGAGACGTGCAGCGCCATTCATATTAAGTTGTCTCGCACATGCGCAGTGCCTCCAACCGTGGGCACGGTCCTTCGCCGTGGTGCAGAAACTGCACAGAGGGGCTGATGTGGACAGGCTAAATATACACTGTTACACTCTGGTTAATTAATAAGATTAATAACTAACAAGAGTGGAGGACCTTATACACTGTTTAGAAAAGGAGTCATAGTCACAGTCATACGACTGTGATTGAAAACCAGCAAATAGATTATAGGCAAATAGATGAACTAACTCTGTGCTCGATATATAAAAATCTGTTTTATCACAATTGCCATTCATTTCAAAAACATGTGCTAACTGAAATATGAGGTCTAGCACAATATATTAAATCCACCAAAACTATTCTAATGACCTATTGTGCACCAAAAGCTAACTTAAAACCAGTACTAATATCTTCTTTTTATGACTTATACTTACAGACGTCAAATTACATTGCTGTGACTATGTAGAGGCTGCATGGCAAATCACAGCAGCCTCAGTATCCCACAGTACACAGTGTCTATTTATCCTGTTTACTTGCAGACATGATCTTTTAAATGAGTGATGGTGCTGGAACAGGACAGGAAGTACCCTACCAATGGTAACAAACCCCGTCTTTGTTCAGTACTCAAAGCAACCACCAAGATGCAACTGCCCAACACATGACAGTTATTACTGATAATTAAATTGTGGAGCCATTATTGCCTCTCAGAACAGCTCGATGTAAAATGTTGTTCTGCCGTGTTGTGTATCTCTCAAATGCAGCTGATGTTTTTCATGGCATTTATAATAGTGCCACAATAGCAAAGACGAAGTGTGCTTTATCTGCAAACTGAGTGACATTTTTTTGTTTAGTAAGTCTCAGGATGTACCATAAGCCTTTATTACACTCAAGTACTTTAAGTTTACACAACAGCATAAAACCATCAATGACTGGTTATATGCTGCTGTTTGTGGGTGATTGTTTAGCCTTAGCTAACAATTTAGCATTGTTTAGTTACAAGCTAGAATTAGTTTGACCCCAATTTCATCACCAAATATCATTACACAGTATTATCGTTGCACATATGTTTTACCCAAAGTGAAAGTACTGTCCACGGCCTCAGGCTGGTTTACTTTAATCAGCTTCATTTCATATGATTTAATATTTTATTTGGATACACAATCTGATACATTTAGATCAAACTGATAGGTGAAGTATCCCAGATGACATTGCCTGATGTTGATGTCTTGTTCAACATATGGCATCGATAAAGAAGAACTTTCCTTAAAAAACCCTTTAACACACATAGAAAAGTAAGACACCTCTGGATCCAGAGAAGAAATCCCTCTTCCATGGAAAACAAGTGAAGCGATAGATATCTTGTATACAGAGTAGATTTACATTAAGGACAATTGGAATTACAACATTATTAATTATAAACATATTTTTTAAAATAAGATTGCATAGAACTTCATACCACCTCCAGACAGGACCTGAGTTACATGACAACCACTCTATCATCAAGACCTGGAAAGTGGATAGGGCAGGGCAAAGAGAATACAGTAGAGAGAGAGGGGGAGAGAGAGAGAAAAGAAAGAGAGATGCAGTGAAAGAGAGAGACAATACTATTTTGTTTCCATCACCTTTGTTTATTTGCTTTGAATCAGGCAGAAATCACAGAATAAAGTTTTAAAAGGAACATCTGCAGTTGAAACTATATTTGCCTATATGTGACATACAGTACATACAGAGTGCAGAGGCATGAATAATTTACAACATTGTAGATATTATTTATTATAGGAATTAAATTAAAAAAAGAAAGGAAAAAATTAACTATTCTAGGGTGTATGGTTAAACTGCGCAACTGTCTTACAAACATACACTTCAGTAAATATTCTGGAGTACAAGAACACCATGGTATTTATTGCCAAAAAATAAAATAAAGGTTATTGGGTTAAGATGGTAGCTTGTCATAAAATATGCAAGTGTCCTTGTCACGAATGACTTAGCAAACAATTAATTAAAATAAACAAACATTATTAACTACGGTACTAGTGAAAGATTGTCTTTTAAAAATGTAGACTTCTACATTGACTTGGTAAAGTTTCTCTTATTCATTTTGAATCCAACATCCTATAAATTTACAATGAAGATAAAACTGTCAAAGATATGCTTCTTTCTTCTCATTTAATTATTTTTTTGACAGTACACTCAGTAAAATCAGTGGGTCCAAATTACAACTTTTCCTGAAAATAATCCGCTGCGTGTTTCATTAGCTCTGTTGCTATCATTATCTTTCTCACTGTCATTAAATTTGTACCATATTATGTCTGTGTTGTTCCACTCAATCTCAAACGCACCATTTGAGCTCTCAGTTCACAAATAAAGACTTGCGTCTAGCCAGCGAGACTGAAAGGAACCATGTCACCCAATAGCGTGGGCTCCATTGTATCTGTGAAAAGCCTAAGCAGCACTCTGGGTATTGTTTTCTTTAAAGGGGAGTCAGGTTACCTTGGCAACCACAGGATGCCTACCCACAAGCCCTACGATGTAGAAAAGGCATTGCCAGAGAAGGAGGGAAAGTGAGAGTGAAAAGAGACAAAAAAGAAGGCAAGATACTTCCCAGCCCCAACTTTATTTACTCTTTTTTAGTTTCTGTGTTTTCCAGACAGGCCCAATGGTTGCCAGAGGGTTGGGATGGAGACCCAGCGAGGTGAGGATGCGTGTATATGTGTGTAACTCTGTGTGTATGTGTGTGGTTGTCCATGTGCTGGCTTGTCTTATACATCAAACAGTTGATCTGTCTCACAAAAACAATAGTTGAAAGCTATTTATGAAAGTATGAAAGTTTATGATTAGTAGTAAACCCAAATGCTTAAGTGGAAAATGTAATTGTGTACAACAAAAGTACATTATGTTTATCCCTATGTAATACCTAACTATACATTTATTACTGAGCATATTATGCTTACTGGTATTTGTACTGTCCTTGTTTTGACAGTGAAATCTAACACCCTGTAAACAGACAGCCATGCGTGTTGCACTGCGACCACGCAGGTAAGTTTCGGGATTATTACCTCTTTGGCTATCACAGAACTAATATAATGTACAGTAGAAAGTAACTGATGCTACTCATCCATGCCTGCGCCTGCACTTCACTGTTCACTTTTTCTT
This sequence comes from Ctenopoma kingsleyae, assembly GCA_032353495.1. Lineage (NCBI taxonomy): Eukaryota > Metazoa > Chordata > Actinopteri > Anabantiformes > Anabantidae > Ctenopoma > Ctenopoma kingsleyae. Next base: position 8,051,677 of record JAUBNQ010000011.1, read on the forward strand.
TACTTCCTTTATCTTACTAAACTAAAAACTAAAATAAATCTGTTTTCATCCCCTTTTTGTCAGCTGCTTCTAGGTCTGAGTGACCCCTTAGAGTTGGCACAGTATGTTATATAACTCATAATATTTGTAATTTTGCCTTTTACAAGCTGGATATTCCCAGCACGTCATAGCACATCAGACCACCTATGTCACAGTTATCTGTTTTAACAGAATCCCTCCTGTGCAGTTTACAGCTGTGCTACTTGACTGTATAAACCCTTAACCAAATACATGTGATGATGTGCTGAGTGCTCTGACAGCTTTGAAGAAATGTTGACTAATGGAAAAGAATGGAAATAATTTGTCTGGATCTGAAAATAGAGCTTTATAGACACTAGGAGAGCCTTGAAAATGTTCGTGCTTGCACTTAAGCTTTGGTGGGTTTCCTGGCTTGATGAAAGTGAGAATCAAGTGATTGGTCTCTCTGCCCCAGTTATAAACCAAGGCTGGAGGCCTGCATGAGCAGTGAGCAGGCACATACTACTGTATAACAGTACACAACAATTCAGATATTTGTTTTGACACGCCAGGGTCTCTTCATTTGAAGTCATGGAACAATTTAGCTCTCCACATTTCTCTGTATTTACTTAAAGGCAGGGTAAGGCTGTACTTTTTTTATTATTACATTAGGTCTGCTTTTAAAATAAAATCTGTGAAGTTAAAAGGAAATTTAACTGGTTAGGCATGGCAAATTATTTTCAGGTGACCTTTATGTGGCCTATAATCATATTAAGAAAATATGATAATGACATATGGAGTTCCTTTTTTCCTATTGTGTAAAACCAACTACTGTTGTGTCTCCACTTAAACCAAGTATAGAGTATAGTATAGAGTATAGTATTGTACTGTACTGTAAATGCACTGTAAATTATCAATTTTCTTAAATATACATGAATACATACTGCTGGTCCCTACAGTATGAGGGATTGCTGAAGCTTGAGGTTTTTCTGTGTATTGTGCCCTCTAGCGGTTGCCTGGTGCTCTGTTTGTGCCTGTCAGTGTTCACACTGCTGCTACAGAGCCTGTGGGTGCCACTTGAGATGACCAAGGATGAATCTGCTGCAAGGTCATCTGAAGAACAGGGTAACTGACACACATACACACTCAGCTTACTTTCGAAGTTGACCTTTACTAAAGTTGACCTTTACTAAAACAGCCAACACCAACATAACCATAGGAACACAGATTATAAGAAAGTTAAATCAAGAGAAATCATCCAAAATAAAGGAAATTACTTAACAGTTTAATTGTAGTCAGATGTAATGAGGCGAGACTGGGCAGTGGCTGTGGAAATGTATCCCTTTTTCCAGCATTTTGACTGAATAGATTAAACCCTGATCTGTTTTCCCAGTATTAGATGAAGCCTTGTACACAGTTCCTGGTGGGTCCAGTCCATGTATCAGTTGTGGTTTGCTGCCAAAATACTCCCCTGCTCAAGTTAATTGTCTTGGCTGAAAGTTTTGTTTTGGACAAGGCTGTTTGGGCAAAAACTAGTAGTTTTTCATGCAATCTACGAATAAGTTAATATACTCTGGCATTGTATCTCTGGACCAGATCTATGAGCCATTTTTAAAAACAATTATAATCAGGAGCATTTTGTAGAAAAAGTCACTTTGTGTTTGAAGTGGTAGTCAAAGATGGTTAATTTAGTTTTTTCAGGATTTTTGATTTAGTCATTTCAGTTATTACATGTAGCATTATACATTTGGCAGACTCTTTTATCCAAAACGACTTACAAGATAAATTTATATACACCAGGATCAACTTGGGTTTCAGACATTTCAACAGACAGAACAAACCCACAACCTTTGTAAAAGACTTGGACAATGTGGTTACGAAAGAATCTCTTTCAAAAAAAATAAATAAAGAAGATAAATGACAGCTGATGATTTTTTGCTTAAACATCCTCATTTATTCCTTCTCAAATTCTAGGAAAATTGTTTTTAGCAGACAGTTTAATCCACCGATCTAAAATTACTGTGTGCTTTGAGGGACTGACCATGAGCTGTATACAAATAGCCACCCAGCAAAGGATGCATTGAAAATTATACCAATGGGGGAAACTGTTGGTCAGCACACGCCATGACTTAGTTTACTTAAATTGGTGCCTGAAATGTATCACCAAATGATCAGATTTCAAAGAGAATGCAAAAAATTAAAAAAGCTGTTTTTTTTTGCATGAGACATGAATAATTATGATTTGATATGAAATATGTACTTGGAAATGAAGGGAATGGATTATATGGGGCATATGAGAGGGCAGCATTTACATACTATATCAGCAGTCAGTATATTATAGTTCTATAAGACTGAAAATCTAAGATGAGAATTTGTAGTATAGTAATTAAAAGTGCAGAGATTAGATGAGGGGAATGTAACAGATCAGTGAAATAATGATGGAGGTGAAATGCAGTGCACAGTGTAAAATCTGGTTTAAATCTGTACAGTTCAGCTGTTTAGAAAGGGAAACCTGGAAAATCTTGTTGCAATTAAGACGTCTTGTGTCTGCTGTTGGAGGTTTTTATTGATCCCAGTCTTTTTCCAGAGGGAAGCTGAGCAAACAGAGATGAAGTGACATCACCAATCTGTGGGATTTTACTGTGTATAACAGGTTTAAACTCTCCCCAAGGAGTTCTTTATTTTGACCTCAAATCAACCCTCCTGCTCTTTGAATTCCTCATTAAATAGAAAAAATACAGTGTATTAAGTCCTTAAAAATGACTTTTTTTAATAGTCCTCATGGCTTCATACTAATGTTGCAATGAAGCCGTCCTTGATCTACTGTCTCAAATTGCCCATTTAAACCAAACACTCTCTGTCTGGTTATTATGGTATCTGTGGTAGTTAGTCTGCCAGTTAGCTTGGTGGCTAACAGTACTGTGAATGCTCCTACTTCAGGTTAAACGTTTTATGCTGGATTACCTATTAGTACAAATACAAATGAATTAGGTCCGCTAGCAAACAACAACACTATAATCACTGTAACCCACATGTTGTGACCCAGTAGCTGACAGAGGGTCTTGTGAATACTGGAAGACAGTTTTTAATTGGTTAACACAGCTCTGTAGGGATTGCAAGGAGACATTGCACAGTTTTAAGTGTGTTAAGCCAAAAAGGGTCATAAAGCAGTGGGTTAATGGATGTACCACACCTGACTAAAATCAATCACTTCTGAATACTTTGAGCACATGTTGTGGTATATTAAAATATGACCTTAAATCGTCGATAATTTGGGCTTAGCTTTACCTTCAACCACAAAGATATCTGTGTCAACATTCATAGAAATCATATGCATACAGTATGTGTGTGTTTCTCTGCTGTGAGATGACCACAAAGCTCCAGTTACACTTACATAAATATTTGCTTTTAAAAATTATGACTCATTACCATCGTGTTCTTGTGGAAAGTGTAACACTGTAAAACGATGAGATGCCATTACCCCCTACATGGAATATGGAACATACACCTAATCTTCAACTGCAGCAGTACGAGTTAAGAAAATAACGTTACAAAATTCTGTTGTTTCACACATTACAAGATTTCTTACTTCAGGACATATATTGCTATGACCTTACTAATTAAACATTATAATTTGAGATCAACTGTACATGACATACAATGCTGTATGTGTTTATGTCATAGGTCAGCGTGGTCTTGATTTTCGTAGGCTGGCTCTTAGACTGGAGGTATTGAGTACTCAGGTACAGAGGCTGAGCAGAGAGAGAGATGCCAACCAGCTGAACGGAGATCACATCAGTCTGCTTCTGCAGAGGTACAAAAAACACAGTCTGTGCATATAAACAGAATTCACTGAACATCTGAATCTCAGTGTAACAAAAGTACAGATGTTGTTTACTGTATTTGTTCACACAGTGTGGGTACATGTTGGTTTCTGTTCTGTTGTCCTGTTTCTGTTTCCAGTTTTAGACAGGACCAGCGAGGATTGGTTCAGCTGGTAGAGAGGGAGCTTAAGAGAGTGTCCCAGAGGCTTGATCAGCTCAGCCATCACCATCACCATCACCATCAGTCTCACACATCATCATCAATCAGACCACACACGGGTAAAGCCCAGACTTTTATCACATATAATTTGTCTTAATTGACTTTCATGTCATTTGATTATTTTAAGTGGTGGTGGTGAGGTGGTTTCATTTGATTTGACCTCCTTAGGAGTCATTTGATTAGTCTGTGATGATCATGAGAGTAAATAAAGAGTATGATTATTGTATCAAATTTAATATGTGCAAAAATGTTATGGAAACTAAAAATATAAGGTTTTGTAGAATTTTAAAATTTTGTTTAGTTTTTTAGTTTAGTTCTTAGTTTGCATTTGTCATTTTCTGTGGGTGGACAAGAATATATTGATCGACAGAATATTCAATCAGCAGATAGAAAGGATCTATCAAATCTGAACTAGTCTCACTATAACCCTGTAAGATTTATACTGATAAGATGCTACAAATACTAACTAGTTTTGGCTTTGTTTAATGTCCTTTACTAAAAGTGAAGTTGTAGTAGGGTTTGTTCCAGTGAAAACATACTTTAAATACAGTCCTCACCGCCTTGCATGTTTCCATCAGCTTCAGTAATTGGCCAGTTGCAAGCTTTTCTGTGGTTGCCTGGAGTGGTAGTGTGATACTCTGAGCCAAATGCACGCTTCATAGCCTCAATAGAGGTTAACCACACAGTGAAATTAATGAGCTGTGATAATGGAGGGTGTGAATGGGGGGTGGGTTAAAGGGCACTGGGTGCAGGTGGTTATGGGGGATGAAGTCCTTAAATAACAAGTCCCACTGAGGCAGCACCTTTCAGCTGGGGATGAAAAAAAGTTTACATCTACACTACAACTCTCATGAGGGGTGTCAGGTGAGAGTCAGGTTAGGCACCGTCACTGGCACGCGAGGGGATGTGTGTGTGTGTGGACAGTGGTCATTTATAAAGTGTGGACCACACAGACACCGTACTGTGTGTGCTGTATATGAGGGTGCACACACATATAAGATGTACACACATGCCACCCGTGTGCACACAAACACACATTTCCCCATCACCAGCCTGTTTGCCCCTTACCCTCTTCCTCTGACATTACCTCACACTCATAAAATGTGACTGAATTACCCAGGAGTCCTGTCACCAACTTGTCTACTCATACACTTTGCTTTTGCAGAGGGAGCACTTTTTTCTCTGTTGCTATGTCCCTATAGCATATCACTGTTTTTAGACTTTCACACCTCAATTATGCCTATGGGTTTTCTTATCTTTTTTTCCTGTCTTTTCCTTTTAACTAGGTTGTTTTACACATATAGACTGTGTACTTTGGCAAGGACTAGCATTGTAAAAGGGGCTGTTTGGTAGGAGGCAGGTGGGTCAGGTGTGTGTGAACGTGTGTGTGTGTTCATGCCAGTTGATTGACATTGGCTAGAGATGGTGGGGGGCTTACGGGAAAGGGCCTCTGAGAACACACTGCCTGTGCTCTAATGCCCCTTAATGTGGCACTATACCACTATTCATTGTGCTCATTTCATTTAGGAGGTTGTATATCAGAGTTATTATACACTGTTCTTCATTACTCACACTGAGTTAACTTTACAATGTACTTCTTGTTACTAAAGCCAGGATTGTGGAATAATGATGCATTCAGAATGAAAAATGAAGAAAAACTGAGTGACAGCTAATATCTTACCCACAGGGCCCAATGAGAAGTGTGAAGTGCCAGTGGATCCTGCGTATCCGGTGTGTGCAGAGAAAGTGGAGGTGAGAATTTGGAAACATATGTGGTAGCACGGTTTTCATGCCTGTGTGTGCACTGTTATACTGAACTGATTACCTTGACTTAAAGTTTTAAATTTATAAAAAAAAACATTTATAGAAAAATTAAACAACAGAGCTACAGTGTAGTGCAAGCTTCATATTTTACAAGTAGAGCAGGTAAGGCAGTGTGAATAATGAATTACTGTACATAACTGAAAGTCTGTGTGATTACCTTACTTGGTTTATCATTATTTGAATTTAACATCTGTCTCTCTGGCAGTTCCTGCGAGCCCGCTGGCAGTCAGACCCCTGCTATGCCTTTTATGGCGTGAATGGTACCACCTGCTCTATATTGACTTACCTCAGCCAAATAGAAGACTTTTGTCCCCCACATATTGGAATGAACCACTCTACACTGCCATGGCATGAGAAACCTCTCTCCTATACAGAGAAGGTATATTCATATTTCTGTTCTATCTGATGTATTTCTATCAGATACACATATTGTGCATTACCTTGATGTGTTTCAATTGTACACAGGCTGAGATACGTCCAACACTGAGCCATCTGTATGAGGAGATCAACAACGACAGCAGTCCTGCCATAAGATTCATCCGATCCAGAGTGGAACGCATGTCTGTGTGGTGGATTCGGGCGGGTCTGAGGATGAGGCAAAGCAACAAGAAGACAATGTTGACTCAGATGAGGGTATAGCGTATGTCAGTCCTGTCTCACATTTTGTTACCTCAGGACTTGAAAATGACGGCTTATTAAAACATTTTATGTTTATTTTATACTATATTACAGTTAGTATACTACAAGATTGTCTTCATATCATGTGTTTTAGAACTTGTATCATAGTACACCAGTCACAACAAGGCTGTAGTGAATAACTTGATTATCTCATTCCAATAGCACCTGTAATGGGGTGGGATATATTAGTGAGCCAGTGAAGTTCATGTGTTGGAAACAGGAAAAAATAGGCAAAGGTAAGAATTGTGATGGCTAGATTACTGCGTAAGATCATCTCCAAAATGGAAGGTCTTGTAGGATGTTCCTGGTTTGCAGTGGTCAACACCTACCAAAAAGTGTTGCAGACAAAGTTCACACCATCATGGCAATAATATTACCTGACAGGGAAAAGTGATACTTTATTGATTTCCTTGGGGTAATTGTTGTTTAGACAGCTGTTAGACCTGTGCCATTGCTACTATGGGGTATTGGTGTCTTGTCCAAGGACACCGAGACATGTAGCCTACCGGGACTGGGAATCGAACCACTCACCCTCAGGTTTAAAGACAACTGCTCTACCCACTGACCTGATCATGCTACCCCTTAGAAGACATTCTTCTCAGATAGAAGATATCAGAGAACTTTCAGAAGTCATGTGGCTATGCTTTGTTTGGTCAGATCTTTTTTGGCAGCAAAAAGGGATTTACAATTAGGCAGGTGGTTGTGGCTGATTGGTCAATATTGAACATATGGAAGCAAAGACAGTACAAAAACAGGAGCCTGTTGTAGCCTAGCCTAAAAAGATGAATTGTCTATTTTAAAACATTCCATGCTTATAGGTGCTGGTTTATCCTGGTGTTTTGGCTGGAAGTGCTGGCCAGCGTTTTGAAGACATGGTGGAGAAAGGGGGTCCTCTAGGAGAGCTGGTCCAGTGGGCTGACCTCAGCGCCTGTCTGACAATCCTGGGCCATAACCTAACGTTCAGCACCTCTCAGAATCATCTTCACAGGTTACAACCATTTTGAGTATCACTAGATTCTTCCACTGGATAAAAAAACTCTAATGTCCAACCAGTTGAGGCAGATGGCCGCCCATCCTGAGCCTGATTCTGCTGGAGGTTTCTTCCTCTTGAGTTTAGAGTTTAGAGGGAGTTTTTCCTCTCCACCGTTGCCTTGCTCAAATGGGACTGTTGGGTTTTCTACAAATATTTTGTGTAAGGTCATAAACTTTACACTGTAAAGTGCCTTGAGATGACTTATGTTGTGAATTGGCGCTATATAAATAAAATTGAATTGAACTGAATTGAATTAATGTTTGTTTGGCATAAACTGAGTTTCTGAACCCATCTGGTCTGTGGGGATGAGGGAAACAAACAGTAGTGGTGCCTTTTTTTGAACCTTATGTGAATTTGTTGTGTTTGGTCCAGCCTGATAGGTGCTGCTCCTGGCCAAGGCAGTTGTCCAATCCAGAGACCCTTGACCTTTGACCTCATCTATACGGACTACCATGGCCTCTCCCACCTTCAAGGAGCCATGGGATTAGCATTCCAACATTATAAGTACAACCACATTTTTTTTTTTGAAACATTGTTTATTTATTCAGTCAGGAATTCTAATTGAGATCAAACTCAACTTTTAACTTTTCAAGAGAAACCAAGAGCTGTGTTGCTGTTTATTCTAGTAGTAAGATGCATAGTACCTGCAACCAGTCAGAGCTGGTATGAGGATTTAGTGAATAAATACTGACCTCCATTTAATGATTATGATAAATAAAATATATAAATGTAATTTAGACTTGTATGTATTTTGTTTTTCTCTTGTATTATGATGGCATTACACACCTTACAGATTATACATACTAAACACGTTACTGTTGTTTTGTTCATATGAATTGCTATACTTACCTGAGTAGTTGTACTATAAGATGACTTTTTAGTATTTTTGAAAAAGGAAGTAAGTATTAAAAAACATTCTAGGTGCCGCTTCAGGATCCTGGACTCTTTTGGCACAGAACCAGCCTTTAACTTGGAGAGTTATGCTCACAGCCAAGGATACAAAACACTGTGGGGTAGCTGGGGTCTCCAACCTCTGCAGTACATGACCATGTTTCGTAAGTGTATATGTGAATGTCTTTATTTCCTTGTGTGGACACATTTGTTCAGATACAGATGCATCTAAAATTTCCGCTGGTGATATGATCATCATGTAATGTGCTGTAATCATACAATTTTGTGACTCACTGTCAACTTGGGACCACAGCTGACTCTGTGAAGAACAGTTCATTGATTCAGAAATGCACTTCTTCACACACACACACACACACACACACACACACACACACACACACACACACACACACACACACACACACACACAC
>JAUBNQ010000011.1:8068737-8090042 GCA_032353495.1 Ctenopoma kingsleyae
CACACACACACACACACACACACACACACACACACTACAGGCCAGAGGGCTGTTGTATATGCTTGAATGGTTGAGGCATGGCACAGGCCTTTCTGTGATCTTCCCCAAATGTCTCATGTCAGTGTTCCAGAGATCTCACCACACCTGAGTAACTCTGAGGCAGATGTGATCCGCTCCACCTCTCGTGTGTCTGTGTGTGCATGTTCAAAACGCTGCTAATCCCATTGTCTTTATGTATGTATTCAACTGAAAGCACCTCTAGGGATAAGGAGAGGTCAGCCAAGCGGGCAGAAATCTTAGCAATAAATAAAATGTAAATTCTATAAGTCCTAGTAAACCCCCGTAAAGTAAAGTAAAGGTCCCCCGTACTTCCCAAACTCTTCTCTCCATCCCTCCTTCTTAGCACACAGGCTACAGAAGAGAAAGTTTTGTAGAAACACAGAGCTAATGCCTGCTAGAGCCAAGAAAGCCCTTGTCATCTTTCATCCTACACCTCTGAATTGCCTTCATTTTCTCGGGGCCAATAAATTGGCTCTTATTGTCCCATAAATGACTCCTTTTTGAGTGGGATTTATAGTTAGGGGTGGCAATAGGGTGTGTGGGGGGGTATAAAACCCACCTTTTGATGTCTCCTCTGCTTAAGAGGCAGAGCAGACATGCCTGCCCATATGCTGCACAATGCCACACACTGCTAGCGTGCGACTCTCTCACACACAGGCACATTAAAAGATATTAAACTGCATTTCTGCTTTCATTCAGAGTCATGGGATGTAACAGCCAAGCAGGGTGGTTCACGTTAAGCTGTGCCACTTCCTCAGCTGTAATTAAAGCCATCCATGCAGGGGGTCTCTAAAAGTCTTGTTTTGCTACACCCCCGATTCTGACCTTTTAAAAGGGTTTTTTTTGGTAACACTCTGGAATAGGTTGGAATAATATAGGCCGGAGTTCATCTATGGGTGGTGATGTGTGCTTTGTGTGTGTGTGTTATTTTTGTAGTTTTAATAATAAATGTCCATCAAACGTGACAGGTGCTGAAAGTCATCAACTCAAACAAACACTTTAGAGTTGTCAAAAGGGAAAAATCATGTCAGAACAGTTTCAGAAACATTTCAATCAAAATATGGTTCAGATGTAAGAAAAAAAGACCGTAGTCAACGTAATAAGGTAATACATATGTTGTAAAAACACTCTATAGGTGACAAATTAGAACAAATTATTGATGAATGAAAAACATTCATGGCTTCTGTGCATCTGTGTTTGTATGGCAGGAGGCACAGCAATTGCAAGACACAAGTCAAACCTCATGTGAGGTTGCATCATTACGCTAACACACACAGTCTTGCAGAAAGTGACTGATACCTGTCCTCTCCTGATGGCAAATGAGAAGTCGCTGGGTGTGAAGTTATTGTTGCTGTTGCAGCAAGGTGCTAGTTATATCGTATGAAAAATGTTTTCTCAGTTTTCCTTTTCCCCTTTTCTCTCTCAATAAATATAAATTTGTCCATTCTCTCACTGTCTCCTTCTCCTGTTCCTCTTTGTACGTCTCAGTCCCCTTCTCAATCTCTTTCCCCCTGTGCTGCCTCTCTCCCACTTCTCTTTCTCTCAGAAGCAGATGAGCCAGGTGATAGTGACACAGCCAGCTGTACGCCAGTTACCACGGCGATGACAGCTGCCAACCCAGGTGCATGGGCAGCTGGGAAGGCTAGGAATGCAAGTGAGTAAGAGAGAGGGAGATGTCTGTGACACTGCTATCTGTGCACACATGCATCTGTGTGTGTGTGTGTGTGTGTGTGTGTGTGTGTGTGTGTGTGTGTGTGTGTGTGACAGAGATAGCAGGAAAGGGGACCTGGGGCCTGGTGAGGACACAGGTGTGTTGCTGATGGAGGGAGCGTGGGAGAAGGCTGAGAAAGAGGGCAGAGGAGAGCAGCAGTGCAGGCTAAATCTAACCTTTGAACCCTCTGCATCTTCTGGGCACTTCCCAAGATCCGTCCGCAGTGACTCGGATGTGTCTCAACATCTTCTCATTGTCTAGACATTTGTCCGTCACTCAGTGCTTGTGAACTTGTCTCAGCGAGTGTAATTGAGTCACAACATGAAATCATAGCAGGAAACATGCAGCGAGACTATTTAGAGCTCACATGACATCAACTTGTTAAAATGGAGCCTGTCAAATAAAACAAGGTTATGAGATGAACTAAGATAATGAGTGAAATCTTGCCCATTCCTGCGCTGTTCCTGTTTTGTTTTTTTTTGCAGTTTCATTGATGGTTGAGTCATCACAGTGAAACACATTCTTCCTCATGGTGCACCTGTGAGACAAGCACAGATGATACAACTGCCATGCCTTCAAACAGCTTTTCTTTTTCTCTTCTTTTCTATTCCTCTCTTTCGCACTCTCTGCCTCTTCTGGGAACATTCCAGTCTACTCCTCTCCTGCACCTTCTCCTCTTCATCTCCTCCCCCTCCACTCCTAACCCTTTTCCCTTCACTAAGAGCGGGAGGCCGAGGTGCCATCACTCACCACCTGGTGATAACCGGCACAAAAGGGGCCTTGGTGGCCCTGGCTGCGGCCGCTTGACATGCACTGCCACTGGGGAGAGAGTGGAGGAAAGTCCCCCGCCTCTACCAATTCCCTCCACTCCTCCATCATCCCCACCTCCTCAGATGATGAAAACTCTGTCAGTGCGGATTAGGAAGGAGCGGTGTGCGTCGGCGCAGGGAATAACAGTGATAAAAGCTTTGCCGCTGCACCTCTATATGTCTATCTCTCTTTCAACTTACTCACTGTTTGTCACTTTATACCAATTCTTGGATTCCAGGGAAGCTTTTCATGTGGCTGTCATGTTGCCAAAGTGTTGTTAAGATTGATTTTTTATGTGAGGTTTTAATGGGCTCCCATTTAGCCTTGGTAGTACATTTTGATGATCAAAGAAAAGGTTATTGGTTTATATCCTGATAAGTCTTTGAGTTTCTCAGAAAGTACTTTTGTTTTTCACAGGTATTCGACATATACAGTTACGTATATGTTAGGTAGTAAACAGTTAGGTAGTAAAATGACAGACAATGCAATTGTATTACACGTACAGTACAAACCCTGATTCTGGATATATGGCAGAAATATGATGGCTGACGACGGTTGGTGCTACAAGGGCACAGAACTGAAGCATTCTGGGATGGGGGTAGAGGCATTGGTTGGGGGTGGTGGGGTTTATTCTTAGGCTGGCACAGCAACGGTCTCGCTTCATGGTGAGAGAAAATGGGCGCCGAAGAAGGGTGGTGGGAGGGTGCAGTCTCCGAAATTGATTTCATGCCGGAGTCAGACACAGCCCCAAGGAAGGAATAATATGTGTATGTGTGTTGTACTGTGTGTGTATGAGGAACAGGGAGCCTAAGGGAGTCCAGTGCAAATTCTGGGGGGTACACAATGGCAGAAGGAGAGATGGAAAAAGAGAGGGGCCGACCTGCATCAAAGACTCTGGATCTGCATGAGAAAAATCATGTTGCAATTTTGCTGTTGACATCAGCAGCAAGCACCACCACAAAAAGTGGGTGTTTGTTGTTTACTGACTGTTTCAGGTCCACAATTTTACAAACTGCACATGCATTGAACTACAAGTATTGTTTTCATTCACGTCAGTCAGCATCAAGCATACGTATGTAAGATGGGCTCTGTGGAAAAGTAAACTAAAAATGGTATATGTTTCCATGAACACTGACAAAAGTCTCTGAACGGAAAAAAAAGTCCAAACAAAATATTTATTATTGCTATTATTCCTACAATAACCAAAATTATTTACTGAAGGTCATTTCACCAAAATGAACAGATATGCTCACACCTGACAACATATATCACTAGTTGCTAAACCAGACAGAGCCTTAGAAACGACAACATTTCACAAGAAAAGTCTAATCACTGCACATTGCCCTTTATTTAAAACACATGCAGCAGACTAGCAGTGATCTCCATTCATTGCAAACAGCGAGACCTTGAGGAATGGATTAGAAAATTGGGGATACATGCCATGCCAACAGCCATTTGAAATTCCCACACACAAATTTATGTGTACAATTGCAACGTCGAAATCCCTTCATTTGTAAGTATTCTCACACATACGCATACGTGCTCCTGCGTGTACACAGACAAGCTCAGAATATCTATACCTTTGAAGAGTGTTTTGAATTGGTCTGCTCCACAGACCTGCACTGACGCCTTTGATTCATATTCATTTCATATGTTATGAAAACTTAACTGCTTTCCTCCACACTTGTGTCCCTTTTTGAAAATTTTGCTTGTCCTCACTTTTCTCTGCCCTCTCCATCCTTCCTTCCCTCTCTTAGCCTCTCTACATTCTCTCTCTCTCTCATCTGTCCTTTCCCCCCTTCTTGGCATCAGCGGCAGCATCTCTTTTAAGGCACATGTCAAGGGAACTGTCTGACACTTTCAAAGGCCTTTGTGCCCAGCCTTTCTTCTCCTTAATTTGGTTTTCCCAAAACACTTTCCCATAGCATGGCCGTCTCGCCCCCTTTTCTCCCAGCTACCCCTTTCCTCTGATCTCTCCCTCCCTCTCACTCTTCCAACTGTCCTAAATAAATTTTACTGAGGATGATAGGTATAAATTTGTGGTGTCTCAGATTTCTCTGTGATTTAAAATAATTTAGGAACCTGCATGTTAGCTTAATGTAAAGATAATAAGAAAGTAGGTTCTGATTGTCATTTATTCAAATGCAAATCGGAGTCTCCTGATTCCAAAAGTAAGTCAGTCAAAGAACAGTTTAGATAAATATATTTTCAAGAGAGAATAAAAAGATAAAGAACATATGAATAAATTCATTAAAACATCTTGAGCAATAAAAAAAATCAAACAATGATAAAAACATTTCATAGTACCAGGTCCTCCGATATGTCCTGGGCATCCGGTTTCCCCGCTGCCCTCTTCCCATGACTTCTCTGACCGCATAGGTTTCTTCTGGGAGCTTCTTGTCATGGCAACGCTTAGTATTGTTCTGTTAGCAGACTGAGTAAAGGGAAGATGACCTTGATACAAAAGAGCGTATTTATTTATTGTTTTGTGGAACACACGAAAGATGCAGTGGAGATGACATGTTAAAAGTTTTTGCCAGCAAAGTTGGCAGGAGAAATATATTCTGGAAATGATAGCGCCTGGTGGGTGCAAGTGACGGCATTCGTTCCTAGCATGTGTGCAGCGTTGTGGTGTCCTCACCTCAGGCAGGCACATGTGGTTTTAATCCACCGTACACAGACAGACTCCTTCACTCTATCTGCATCTCTTTCTCTCCCCAGAACCTCTCTTGCATCTCTTCATCTATTCCATCAGTCCAGACTTTTTCTCTGTCTCTTTTCTGCTTGTTTGACAGCAGTCTTCTGTTTTTTTCACAACATATATTTCTTATATCCCTTGCCAACATCTTTTTTACATTGTGTCCCATTTTTGCTGGTCTTTCTTTCTTTTTTCCCCAGTTTGTTTCACCTGAACACATCAGTTATTTCAGTACATGTCAACCATTCTGCTCTGAAATCTTTGAAACATGTTCCTATAGGAGCATTGCAACTGTGTCACCGCAGGATGTAGTACTTACCTCTTACATCCCAGCGCTTTGAGAGAGTCATGCCAGAAACTCTCCGAAAATCTCCCTTCTCCAGAGACGTGTTACTGTATGTGTGTATGTGTGTGCGTGGATTGAGTTTGTTTCTCTGGCTCCACAAGGAGTCAGAGAAACAAACTGTATGTTTTTATAACTGTCCAGGGAGTTAAAAAGTCCAGATCCGGAGCAGATAATCTTTCCTTTGAGGTGTGTGTGTATGGGGAGACACGTGGGTAATGTGCCTTTCCAAGAGACAGTTTTATAAGAATAATTGTGTCCAAGTGTGAAGGAGACACAGCCTCTTGGTGTTGAGAACTAGCATGATAAAAGCAGATGACTGAACAGGACATGTTCCGTTTCTATTTCCTTCCTTGAATCTTGAACTCCTGTTTACAGTAATACTGGATGTTTCCACAGCCCAGAAGGAAAACAAAGAAAAATCACATCCTAACGTTTGTCCAGTTTTGAAAGTGGTTTCAATTTTGGCAGCCAGACGAGGGCCAACGCAAACTGTCTTCGTAACTCTTTAAAAGCCAAATGGAGCTGGACTCTCTCTATCACAGAATCAACAAGGGGATTGCGTTACCGAAACTATAGTATCTTAGTGAAAGCAATGAGACATAGGATGCTTTTTAAAAAGCTTTATCCAATTTAATAGCTTTTTCAGATGGATGATGGTTATTGAGAGTGATATAGAGTGAGAGTGATACGGCCAGGGTCACATCAAGTCCGCCTGCACACAACAAAACACCAGAGAGAATGTGCTACAGAGGAATGATCATGATGGAGGACATTTGCTTCTAATTGACCTTCACCCTCTCAACTAGGTCCCCCACTCAGGTGTGGCCGAGCAACCCAAGTAACCTCATGAAGCATCTCCACATCCTAGAGTGGTGAATAGGATCACGCTCACTCTCCTGCCTTCCACAAACAGCCTTGTACCTTTGGCCTAAGAAGCAGGAGAGAGCTTGTTTTTGCTGTCTGAACTCAACCAACCATCAAACCACTCACAGCTGGGACCCAGAACCATGACCTGGGACCAGAACTCTGAGGTAACCTCCTCTGACTTGCTTCCTTCAATGCAACGTTAGATATGTCAGTGATGGTTGTGATCAGTGTGATGTCGAAGATACTTAAATGTGCTGAAAGATTTCCTTTGTCAGAATTATTGTTGGAATATGTTTTGGGTGTGGTCTTACTGCCAAAGATAGTTTAAATAACTGTGCTAAAAACAAAGAGAGGCACTTTTTCACAATTATTGTAGAATACTAAGAATTGTTGTAGTGACACAAGAAGTAAAAATTATGGGCCTGTTTTCCACAATACGTTAACATGATGTCAAACAACTCAGTGAAACTGGCCATTTATTTGGCTTCCAAATGAGACAGGCCACCACTTCAAAGAGATTGATTACTGCTGCCAAGCAAGCATGAAATCACAAGACATATTTTCAGTTGCTCCTAAATTATTCCAAGCACGGCATTTTGGAGGTTAGACCTTTCCTGATGGCTCAACATCGAGCACAATTGCACACACACACTTGCACAGACACACAACACAGGCAGCAGTACACCTACTTGCACACATAAGACAGCCAGACACCCCCCTTTCTTCTTGTGTTTGTGTAAGCAAAGAGTGGAAGGTGTGTGTGTGTGATGGGGGAAGCAAACAGAATGAAAAGGAGAGGAGAGTTTGTGATCTCACAACGTTTTGATGGCCACGGGCTGGAAACAATTTTGGGGGGGGAGATGAATTTAATACAAATTCCTCCCAGGGCAGTTATGTGTCCCGGTCGACCTGAGCTGCCCCAGCACACCTCCCTAGAAACTCACACCCTCTGCCTGCCTCCTTCTTCACCCACATTCATGCTTTCCTGTATGCTTAACTGTCACTCACGGCCGCCTGTCACATTCTCCTCACGCTTGATGTGTCTATGTTTGTGTGCATAAGAAATGTGATGTTTGAAGAGAGTATTCGGGGAGTCAATCATCTCACAGTTCAGAGTGACAGTCGATGGCCCCGCTGGAGGAATCTAGTTTCACAGTATCTGAAACTGTTTTGTCTCAGCAGACTTCAGCATGTAGGTCTAAGAATGCAGTGCTGTGGAGGCTCAGCTTTTGTCATGAGGTGCTGTGACTGATCAAATGATATATGGACTTTAAACAGCTCTGTAGTATGGAAAGGGTTCATGAGGTAAAAATAAGACGTTATGTAAGTTTGAGTTGACATTCAGAAAGACGGCTCTACTGTTTCAACCTGTGTGCCATTAATGTCTCATTTGTTCTTCTTATGATCAAATGGGTCATTTGTGGTGAGGATTAGGCAAAGATTATAGTAGATTATTGTTCCAAGCAGAGCAGTCCACTTCAACGTCATCATCCACTCTTCTTGTAAAGGGATACCCTACACTTTTCTGCACCATTGGCAAACATGATTGACCACAATTAGGCCAATTACAGCCAATTTTAATGACTCGGACAAATTGATGACAGGGTTTATGGGAGCAGCTGTCCTCATTTACACTGTATTACTCTCATCGAGTTGGACATCACTGAATGAACTGGAGGGGCAGTTGCAGGGTGGAATGTGCTGCTCATCTGTGGATGTGTAGGCGAGGATTGGAGAACTTTAGGGTGAGCATGTGCATCTGTGTATTCGGGCTGATGTTGAGTCACGTCCAGTGTTGATGTGTAGTTACCGCTGGGACAGAACTGCAGGTGTCCCTGTGCCTGGTTGATTGTGAGCTGCCTCTTTTTCCCAGGAAAATGCTTTCAACCGGAGTTGGGTTACTGCAAAGCAGCACAGACATCTGAGAGACGCCAGGAATGTCCTTCCCCATCAAAGGGCATTTGGCCCTAATTTGGCAATTTTTATATCTGCAATTAAACAGGGAACAATAAGGTGGAAGAAGTGAGTTCAATGATAGAGGCAGAGTGAAAGAGGGTTGGAATAGATGGAATAAGTGAAGAAGGAATGTCAGCACCTGCTATGGCCACATGTACTGCCAAAAAAAATACTACAAAAAGATTGATGAAATATGAGTCTTTCCAACCTCCACTATTATTTTTAATAAACCCTTTAGTAAAAGAGAATGACCCCTCTTGACACCCTGTTTGCGTCTGGTTATAACTGTTGGGGGAAGCAACTTGCCCAGGTCAGGGACAGAAAATGGAGCAAGGACCTGTGAGAGTAAACGTCTGCACATACTGTCTGCTTGGCTGCTGTTTTATTGCATGTATTAGGAGAATATAGTAATTAAAAACACACAAATATCAGAAACTAAAACCTAAAATATCTCATCCATCAATGTTTAGCTTGACTTAACAATTTGCATAGTGGACATGTGGTGAAACTTACATTCGCTGATTCTTTGAGTTCGGTGTGACTGTGTTTGGCAAGTTATTGAATGGAGTTTTTTTTTCATATTCTACTTCATGTCTAAATGCTTTGTATACTCCTTCTGTTGCTTCGTCCAACTTTGGCTTCCTCTCTCTCTCTGTCTCTGTGGGAGCTTTCAGTCGGCACATTGCGTGCGACAGTGGTGCTACAGCCTGTGGAAGTACAGGCCAGGAGCAATAACATAGCTGGTGCATTGCAGAGGTGTGTGTCTGTGTGTGTACGGTATTACTGAGACAGTGGAGGCACCTGTAGCAAGCTGGAGTGGTTTCTGTCAGTCCATATGTGTTCTTAAAAGACTTAAACATCTGGCAAATGCCACTAAATGTCCAGCAGCTTGCAGCTTTGCCTTTGACATGGACTTCCATCGCCAGCTCCAACAGCCAGCTGTGTTCTGGCGCCCCATAAACAGAATTCCTGCTTGATTTTACAGTTCTTTCCTTTTCCTTGATCCCCTTCTTCAAAATGTGGATTAGGACGGGTGCCTTAGCCTATAGGTTTGAGTTGGAAGCATTCTGAGGCGTCCAGTGATTTGATCAGTGTCACAATATGAGACGCACCAATGGTCAAACTGATTGCAGTAGCCTGTTCAGTGCAGGTGTCAGTTCCAGGCTGCTCAATTTACACTGACTGAACTACCATCTTTAAATATAGGCATGCATAACCCAGCTGGCAGTTATTTTAACATAGAAATGAGTCCACATGAACTGACTGGCCTTCAGGATCCATTTGGTGAAAATGTGATTCAGGGGAAGGACAATGATTGGCTGGTGTCCTACTGTGACGCTGCAGTCTTGACTTTTTATTGGAGGGTTTTCTGAGGGAAAGCAGGAAGTACTGTTGGCCACTATAAAGCTTGCTCATATAAATTGGTAATCCCCAGATAATTACGTTGGTGTTGATTTGGGGTCTTTATACAAGGTAACCCCTCCTTGACAACACTTTCCTCAAAGCATAGATGATAAACACTAATTGGCAAAGACTAACACATGCTATTGCCAGCGAACTATTTTCTTACCATGGTGGTGAAAACTGAATGGTAACAGGTGGATTCCTTGTATTTTTACTAACTTTTTTGATTAAATGCCTCAAAATATATTGATAAAATTTAAGCTTTGGGACAGAATTAGGAAATTTATGACTTTAACTTATTTGATTTATTTTGCAGCATCTGGGCTTATCTTCATTGTATTGGACATTGATTTGATGTTTGTGGTTTGACCCAGAGGCTGCAGATACATTTTCCACAGGCTGTGGTTTAACCTCTTCCACTAATGGTAGTGTTTCTTCTACACGCTCTCATACCAGACATGCTGACATAGTCAGGGTTAGAATTCACACTATCCTGTATAAAACAACACAGTCACATTATTTAAAAACAGTAATACAGAAAGTGGCTTATTTCTGCTTAAGGTATAGGGTTAGATAGACTTTTATTTGTCATTCACACCACCAAGCAAAACTTGTGAAGTAAAAAAAGCTATTATTGGACTTATAGAGATATAATACTAATTTAATACTAATACTAATAATATAAATTATAATATTTGATGAAAAACAGTGAGTCAGACTATTGTACTTAGTTTATGAATGATAATGTTAATGTTGCATCATTCCAAGTTTGTGGGACAGCCAGAGGTACCATTTCACTGTGTGATGTTTGTTGGGGTTTAAAGTGTAGTAGTAGAGTGAAGGCAAAACATGTCTAAAAATCTCAGTTCCCTGCACAAAGTAGTGTATGTTATCTATTACTCATTAACTGAAAGCTTATGACATTTGTGAAATACTTACTTTGGTGCACTGGTTGTTCAAATCATTGCAAAGAGTTTTCTCTGGTTAAGACCTGCCAAGCATCAGTTGTTTTAACATAAAAATATATGATATATTTATATATATTGTTTACATGTAAGTTTTCACTACAACCAGTGTTGTGAAAGTACATATTGCATATTTACTGTGTAAAACACTGACATAATGATGGATGGTGTAAACCGGCTTCTTTCTGTCTCTGGAAGCTGATTTACAGATGACAGCAGTGTGGGTGTAGGTCTGCAACAACAACTGTGACCATTCCTCGGTGAAACCAATAGTGTCAAGTGTGTAGAAACACTAGACAAATATGTGGCTTTACGGCTCCCCATAAGTATGCAAACTATGGTAGATACAACACTTCATGTAGCAGCTGCTGTCCTTGCTGCGAGGTGGAGTGTTTCACTGTGCTATCGAACAACACCTGATGCTTATTGCCAAGCTGGTTTTCCTTATAATCTGATAAAGAAGTCTTTTACCTTTTTGCAGGTTCTGATGGAAACCAGCATGATGAGTGAAAACAGACTGAATGAGTGTCAGCTGACAGCACAATAACCGCTGCAATGAACCCTTTCAGAAAAGCAAACAAATTGAATTAACCTACTCTGCTTTGGAATAACAATTTATAGTACCAGTGGAGATATGATATTCAGTGAGCAGCACATTCTATATGCAAAATAATTGGGTAGACGAGTAGGCCAGTTGTGGGAAAATGGCATTCCATAAAAACACTGAAATGAAATTGAGCCTAATTCCCTGGAATGCCACTTCCATCTGGACCTGTTGATAAAAATAAAGCTTATTGTGATAGTGTGGGTTCAGCCCCCAGGTAGAGTAATTAAAAGAAAACTGGCAGCGGTCCCAATGGGAAAGCTCACCTTCCACCCTCCTGGTCATAAGCTAGATATCCATGGCGATGCATACCTACAGGAGAGAAATGTGTGTGTGTGTGTGTGTTTCTATGTGACTGACTTTGCATGTTTATGTGAGCATAGGTTGTTCAGAATGTTAAGCTGTACACAAACATGCACTTATCCAGTGTCAGCGTAAGGAGCAGCTATGGAGGGAAAGTGAATGAAGGGTTTGCAATAGGTATTTAAGTGAGTGTGCAGGTGTTGTTAGTGAAAGGGAACAGCGGCTGAATCACTGATTGGAAAACTCTGAAGGTAAAAATACACCAGGAACTAACTCATCACGTCTCTCATTAACAGCACACATTAAACTCGAGGAGCGGTGATAAAAAAGGTCAGTGTGCTGAAGTGGAGCACACTGTACATGGCCAGCAGGTGATAAGTTAGCTATGAAAGTGAGGGGATGTGTAACAGGCGGCTAACAGCCACATAGACAGCTGCAGCTGGAAGCTTTACAAGCCGGCTCAGGTGTGCCTCTCTCAAGGGCCTTTACAAGTCTGAGGATGCATTTAATGAGATTGGGGAGGGTATGACATGCACATGCACACACATACAAAAGAGTCAATGTAAGTCATAACTAATTACAAAATGTTAAATTTGCCTAATCACAGTTGTCACAATCACACATTTTACAGCATACATTTTAACAGTTAAAGAATCAGGTTGGTGATTTCATATATGTTTGTTAAAGTCACCAAATACCATAAAAAAGACTTGTATTGTGCCTGCTCACTTTACTTTCTGTGAATCCAGTACCTAGCTTGCTGGTCTGTGTCTTTACTGTGTAAAAACATATCAGTGAGTCACACCACTGCACTAGGTGATACGTTTCTCAAAAAACAGTGATGGACCAAGCCTCTGAAACTGTTTTTTTTGTTGAAAAACTCACTTTTTTTTTGTAAGGACTAAACTTGTGACGTAGTGAATGAATGTATATGAATTTGTTTATACATGAAAACATAAACAATTTTACCTAAAAGAAAATATGAAATGTAATTCACCTTTAGTTACATCAAATTCTAACACTGACACCCTTACTTAATATTTACCCTTTAACGTAGGTGAAAGAGCACCATAATTGTAGCATAAAAGACCGAGGTGTGGAGTTATTTTTAAGCAAATAACTGAATGTTAAACGAATTTTAGATTCCCCCAATAACAAAGTTGGATTACAGAGTTTAGCAGTGCTGCCACAACAAGCCTCTTTTATGGTACCTGGATGAGATCCATTCCTGGTGCTTTCAGTTTAAGCAAAAGCGAAATGCCACAGAGAGCCTAACCCTTTGTTTGTTAAATGTTCACTCACTGTAAAACAAATTAACTTTACAGGCTGAGTCAGAACAGTGTCTAACAGAAAAGCTCAGAGAGATGTTTTTACTCTGAGAACATAGTCGCCATAGTAGCAAAGCAGTTTATATTTTTAAGAGATAATATTTGTGTGTTGTGTGAGTTTTACTTTGTTTGCGTGACAAAGAAATAGCAGGGAGGGTCAGTGTTAGTGAGAGATACTGCACAGGGTTTATATTACAATGGTGAGCTACTTTAAGTATTAATAATTTATCTGTGTTTCTATAAGCAGTGTGTGTTTTAGATTCAATAAAATCAAAAATAACTGTGATGAACTTAAACAAGTAAAAGTTCAACTCGGTCAGTTTAATAGCAGTTCTGAAGCTTTTGATTTGATCACATGATCTATATAGCATTGTAGATGTTCAAAGTTCAGTTTTTGGAAACACTTCAAGGACTTCTTTGGTTTAAAATAGATCGCAGCATTTATTTACATTAGAAACAACTGTGTGAAAAACATTGTTGTGACTTTTTCAGTTGGAGAGACTGTTAGTTGTAACCTGAGCCACAGAGATAGAAGAGTTGCCACAGTGAGAGGTCAAAGCAATAAGGGGTCATGTGATTCATGTAGATCCATTGTTTTCTATTGAGAAAAGTAGCAAAAATACTTTGGAGGACTTATAAAACCATGCAGACTAATTCTATGTGTTTAAATCAATGATATGATTGATTGTAATGATTTAATAATTATTAGGGACTTTTCTCAGCTGCTATTACGGTGCAGACATCAAGAAGCAGAAGAATAAGTCAGTTCTACTATTTAACAACATAACAGAATCAGTATCAGTATCAAAGATGGCAAGCAGTTCGTGAAATCATTCAAACTATTTTCATTTATGTTAGATAGTATAGCTTTGTGTCTTTTAATCTGTTAATTTGCTTAATGGTAATGATATAAATGGTGTAAAAAATAATAATATCTCACAATACAGCTCTGGAAAAAATTAAGAGACAATGGCAAAACTGTTTGTTTCTCAGATTTTGCTATTTAAAGGTATATGTTTGAGTAAAAATAACATTTTTGTTTTATTCTATAAACTACTGACAATATAACTCCCAAATTCCAAATACTAGAGCATTTATTTGCAGAAGATGAAAAATGGTCAAAATACCAGAAAAGGTCCAGTGTTTTCAGACCTCAAATAATGCAAACAAACAAACAAACAAACAAAAAAAACAAGTTCATATTCATTTTTACACAGCATATTACTAATGTTTTAAATTAAGAAGTGTTCAGAATCAGTATTTGGTGGAATAACCCTGATTTGCAATCACAGCTTTCATGCAATGGTCTCTTTTTTTCCCAGCGCTGTAGTTGTCATGTTGAAATGGAAACAAAGAAAATGTGTTTTGGATAATTCAAAATTAGAATTTTGAATTATCCAAAATACTAACTAGTAACTACTAAAAGCTAACTAGTTACTAGTCACTTGTCTGTAGCTATATGCCCATGCACTCTCTTCACATTCAACCTCTAACATTATCCTAACATTGCCACAACATTTTAATATTAATTTAACAGTCAGTGACTGATGCTAAGCAGACGGGCAGGCCCAGGGTCAATAGGAATGTGGACTTTCTGCATGTTTGTACTTCTGCAGCTGGGCTTGGCCACAGGTATGTACAAGGCTGTGAGGTGGAATACTCAGAATGGGTGGAGGTCCACGCCATCTGCAGCCTAACTGTGCTCCACCGTCTGGGACAGGCTGAAGGATAGACACAGCTAACATTAACATGGTGGTAAAAGATCTCAAGACAAATAGACAGAGAGGAACAACAAGAGGAATCCCTTGTTGGATCAAGGCTGTAGACTAGCTTAAGGGTTTGAGAGACATTGGTACAATCAGCGACAAATTAACAATTCACAAAATCTATGAGATGGAAGAAGTGGTTACGTACTTAAATTGATAAAATATCCTTATTCTATTGTACATCAAGAACCAAAGGTTTGATTAAGCTTTCTTTGGTAGAAATACGGCTTTTGGACATGTCGACTTTAAATTGTCATTTATTATTTTCATTCATTTTTGTAAATTTGCACACTGTATCATCTTTATTTTCACCACACACTCCTGGGGAATGCCAAGTGCAGTGGTGAGGTGCTTGAGTCGTCCAATGCAAATGAAAGAAGCACCTCACTTTTTTCCCTTTCACAGGGTTCATCAGCCACCATCTTTCACCTCTCAGTTACAAAAGTGGGCGCTGCACACGTGTAAATATCCCTGTTTTGGTGGTGGGGGCTGGGATTGTATGAGGTGTGGGTATCCAGGTGGCCCCTTAACTAAAACCAGATGCTGGCAGTTAAAAAAAGAATGAGAAAAATGAAAGGATGCATGTATTGCTCTTGGAAATACCTGGATGATGGCATACAGCTATTCCTTTGTCATTACAAAGTGAAACGTATTAAAACAAGGAGTGCCTTAGTGGTTCTCATGCAATCAGAATAAAAGTAATAAGGAAAGAATACAACTATTTCATATTAAGGCTTTGTTAAATATACTTTGCACAAAGACAGTGACAATCTTCTGTTTTTACTAAACCACACAGCAAATCAATCAGAAAGATTTTCAAATGACATGTAACAACTCTGCCTCAAATTATCTACCAATGTATACCATTTGTTTGTATATTTCTCAGGTGAAATGCTATTGGCTGTAAATTGGCATTCATTCACTTCAAAGGGCTGGAGTCGATCAAACTCCACAGTAGGCTGTGCTCACCACCACTGAAAAGTCATAACCACAGTGGTTATAGTAGAGCTGGTGTTAGCCATATTGTAACTCAGCACCTTCTAATGACTGTCAGCCTATTGCGGCTCACTTTAGATGTGTAATGTGATACCGCTGTTCACACCACAAACCAACAGGTCTTCAGGGACTTTTCAAAATGTGACTCCCAATGAATGGTGGCCTTAACCGGCTGACTGATCTGTCGGATTTGTTGAAAGATAAATAAGGACGGAAGAAGAGTGTTAGTTTAACAGTTAAACAGGCGAGAGCTGTCAGAGACCTATGGTGTTTCTGGCATAAAACAAATAAATTTTATTTTAGAAAAGCAAGCTTGGCTTGTGCTATGCCATCTGCACTTAACTCTATTATGATTATAAGCATGGCAATTTATGAAGGTCATGTTTGGTCTTCATTTCTATTCTCTCTTAATTTAAATCCTGCTTTTTATTTATGCATAATTGGAGCTTCAGCAGTCCAATACATTCCAGTGAGCTTATAAAGCTTTCTTGCCTGGTTGTTATTATGCATACTTTTTGTGTGGTACAGCCTCTCCACTCCCTTTTCCCCAATAACCCTCTCCTCACCTCAGTCTTTAAATAATAAACATAACTTTGTCATGGCACCCTGGCACACATAACTCCACCTTACCCTGGCCAACAGGCTCCAGAGCTTGGACCCCAAAGGTAATGGTCATTTATAGGTTTCTTGCACTGCAGCAGAGGGGATATAGCTGGATTCTGGAGTTAAGTGCTTCTTAAGGTCTGCTATGTTTTTGATTAAGTACAAAGCTGCTTCATCTCTCTGCGAAATGGCCTGCTTGTGTCAGTGGGCTATGTAAACACCTGACCCTTCATACTGAATATGAGTATCAGTGTTGACTTTTCAAAGCATAGGCATGAGAACAAATTATACAGAACCTAGTGGTCACGTGGGGGTGTTCGTTAAAGTAGAATGTTTTTAAAATATAGACAACAAGAACTTTCAGTACAAATTAGAACTAAAAATGGCCAAACAAAAACAGCTTTCCATAGAAACGTGTCAGTCTATACTTACTTAGCTTATTCTGTATGAGACAAGGCCAAGAAATTTCTTCAAAAGGTGTACACTACATGTTGCAAGATGCAATGGAAGGTCCAAGTGCAGTGTCCCATCCCTATCCCAGCTGTTATCAGGCGAGAGGCGGGTTCACCCTGGACAGGTTGCCAATCCATCGCAGGCCGGACACACAGAGACAAACTACCATGCACACTCACATTCACACCTACGGGCAATTTGGTGTCACCAGTTAACTTGACCTGCATGTCTTTGGACGGTGGGAGAAAGCTGGAGTACCCGGAGAGAACCCACGCAGGCACGGGGAGAACATGCAAACTCCACACAGAAAGACACCCGGCCGTAGAGAGGTAGATTCTAACTGTGAGGCGACAGTGCTAACCACTACACCACCGTGCCACCGTGTCACCCTACTTAAGAGTGTCCTCCTTGAGAAACAGATGCCTTAAACCAGTGTGCACAGACACTATGCATGGGAGACTCAGGTCAGCTGGCCTCACAGGCAGAATTGCCAAGAAAAAAATCTTACTGAGGTTAGTAAATGGAAAGATAAGGTTGCAGCGAACCACGATGCACAAACACTTCACATGACAACAACAGTTGTCAACAACTGACTGACAAATGACTGGAACCAAGTCTGGATTGGACGCAAGCAAAAACACACAGCACAAAGCTCAGATGCAGAGCTCATAAAACGATGATAAATACCTGCCTAACATCATCAGCAAAGCATGTAGGTGGAAATGTCATGATTTCTGATGAAAGTAACGTGTAACATGCAACTTTAATTTGACCGTTATTCTGTACTCAAACATGTTTGAAAATGAATTCATTTTTTTGTTTTGTGGTTGATTTACAACCATTTGATTGAATAAAATACAAGATAATAAGAAACAAAAGTGTGTAGGTGTTTCCAAACTTTTTCTTGCCAGTGTATCTGGCACAATCATTTAGGTTTTGCCTGACCTAGGTAGCTAGGTAGATACTCTCCATTGTTGCAACAGTGATATCCTGAGACAGTCTCATATCTCAGAATATCTCTACATCTGCATTTCATCTTTTTCTAGTGGTGTGGAGGTCTGGTTGGTCATTTGGCCAGTAACTTCAAAGAAAACACTTTATTGAGGCCAAGTACTGTAGATTTCACATTCCAACTGAAACTTCATCAAGACAGTTTCATTAGTGTCATACAATAAAATTATCAAAAGATGACATCCTTTACAGAGCAGAGCCACATTGAACACAGAAGAGCCAGAGTAGAAAATTACAAGTTTATTGAACATTATAGTGGAAATAATTTGTGTAATGCATTTCAATAAACCTTCCCCAATTCAAGGTCAAAGTCTTCCATATTAAAAAGAAGGAAAGTTTGCAGCCAACAGCTATGAGTTTCTGGCCTATGGCACTCATATGGATTGTTTTTCCAGACACTTGTATTTCCACAATGAGGTTCTTTTTCTTCCCCAAGCAACAACTGACCTTAAAGTAACAATTTACCTACACGCCAAGCAACTCCAAAGCCCATCGACATTTTGCCAAGTATGACTCTTTATGGCTTTCAAGAGGAAAAGGAAATGCGAGCATGCCAGGATGGATGTTTCTTGTGTCTGGATACTCTTCTAGCTTGTAATGTGCATTTGAGTCATTGGTGATCTCAGTCAGCTTTGGTAACGCTGGCCTGAGGTCAGAGTGGCAAAGTAAATTTTGACGTCTTTTTTCATTTGTGGCCTGGTTCTACCACGGGTTGTGTTGCCCTGGTCAACTTGGCTTCAGCCTTGACCACTCAAGAAACAGGAGTAGAGGACAGGAAACATAGTTTCCTCTGGTTTTACAGCATCATGTTAGGCTTTGGGCCCTGACTTCTAGCCACTGAACATACTCTCAAAGGAATTTGCTTTTATTAAACGTGTTTGGTTGGAGTGTTAATCACTGATTGTTCATGTCTTGATGTTGTACCTGCTTATATTGTTATTACTGTGTACCCATGTAGTAGGTGGCATTCTCTTAATATGTTTTTGCCTCCAGAACATTTCGTACAGTTTAACTTTTCTAGCATCCATTTGTCCTTCAATCAGCTTCTGAACTCAGAACATAATCTACAAATGATGCCTCTATGCCCCAAAAACTAGCTCTACCATCATGCTAGCAAGGTGTTTTATTGGCCTGTGGGCGCGGCTGTCGAGTGGCATCTGTCATCAGAGCGTGACCTTGCTCCACACCAAGGTGAGTTTATTTGGTTTGATACATGGTGTGCTGCCCATATTTTCACAGGTGCCTGTCTTGTTTAACCAAGACCCCGATTCCAGCTTTCCCTGGCAGACACAAGGCCCTGGTTGTCCAAAACTTCTCTGGTAGACGAGGGGGAGGACGGGAGCCCATCTACTCCCTTTGGAAGCATTCTCCTTCAAATGATCCTCTCCCAAAACCTCACCAGCCCGTGTTCTTTATTTATTTCTTTAGAGTTTAGTTAATGTACCTGTTAATGTGAAGCATTATTTCAGAAGAATGAATATTGCCTCTGATAAGTTACTTTGGAACCACAGTGAATTCATTTTATCAGACACAGGCGCGCAGTTTGACTTTGGTTTTTAATGGTTTCCAGTCTGTAAATGACAGGATTTTACTGGGCCAGTGAGTGATTGAATGTCAAGCCTGTCAAAAAGCAATACAAACACACCTTGGATCACATTCTTTGCTCTCAAAATACTTTTTATATTACATCAACATATTTAAGTGGAATAAGCCATGGCTGATTTTCACTGGGTAGAAGAATATACTTTAAAAACCATCATCTTGGGTTTCTGGCAGAACCATGTGCTCGTGAGCATCTGGGGCTAGTTCACGTCAGATGCTTCTGGAGACATGGGAACCTCTAGATGTTGCTTTATAAAGTAAAGCAACACTGTTGGCAAGAGTAAGGCTGTGCTTAAGTACAGTTTTACTGGAGGTACTAATATGGCTGTAGACTCTTTTTATGCACAGCTATCATACGAAATAACACAAAAGTGGGTGTCAATATCATCATTTGTATGGTTTGACATGTCTTAACTACCTATGGCAGCAGATGTTTGTGTCGTTGCCTGCAGACAGTGTATCTAGAAGAAACACATTTTCCTTTTCACATGAAGTAATTGACAACAAATTGCACACTAGTTTGACTACACAAACTAGTGATGTTTCAAGAATGCCCTGGACTTAATTCCACTTGGACTGTCTCAAACATGACTACAATTCCCACTGACAAGGAAAAACCTCCATATCCTTTTCTTGGAAAGTGACCACAAAGAAACAGAGAAGGTCTAGGAATAGAAAATTAATTTCAAAACTAATGAAAATGTCCTTCTGAACTGAGAACTAGATCTCATCTCAGTGTGGGCTCATCACTGTGTTAGTTATTCTCAAATGATGGGCTTGTTTCTGCACAAAATCATTAAAAGCCTGTACAGTAGATCAGTTTCTACACATTTTATGAGATCCATCCTGCTGCCCATTCTTTCCACCAGTCCTGTTGGGGTCTCTCTCTCTTTTCATGGCATTATTTAATCACTTTCCTTTCCTCTTTCAACATTTGTTTTGCTTGTACCATTCTTGCCCTTTCTTGTTTTGACTCCTCCCTGTGATCTGTCTCGCTATCTGTCTTTGCAGATAAGTAGGCATCCCTTACCTTTCACTTAACATCACATGGTAGCAATCAGAGGAGGCTTTGGCAGACAAATTAGGGCAGTTAATGTAGACCGGACGTCAGTGTAGAGGCGGAGAAGCTGGTGCTAAATGCCAACAGATGGAGCCTGAAGTGGATCAGCCCATGATGATACGGTACAGTATAGCATGGGGTGAAAAGTAGTAAGACGGTCTAAGCCTAGAGGAGCATTCTTACAAAATGTTTTTTTTCTTATGACAAATAGAGGCTCAGGGGAGCATAGAACGAAAGGCTGAAACATTTTAAGATAATTTTAAAAAGAAATTAAAACATTTTTTTGATAGGATATATTATTGAAACTAAGATTATCTCAGAAGAAATTCTGTCCAGAAACAGAAAAAGGCTCCAGAGGACTCAACCACAAAATATGTCTCTCTCTGCCCGTTTATAAAGGAACTGTGTATGTATTCCAAAAATGAGTCAGATTTATTTTAAACACAGCTTGCCCCTTAGTTCACCACTGAATTATGTATATTTCATCAAATGTTTGGCTGAGACAGTCAGTGCAACTGTAAGCCAATTCAGCATGGATAGTCCTTAAATGTCACAATTTTGTTAATCAGTCTGTCATCACTTGTAAAATATAGACAAATAATGTTCTCTAAAATGAATTAATTTTGAATAAATTCCTTCTATAAAATGTGGGACATATCATACACTGCTCTGTGAGTATTTTCCCATGATTGCATTTAAGTGCATTTTCTGTAAATGTGATTAATTCACAGATCTAACTTGTGAGCAGAGACATGATTTCTA
>JAUBNQ010000011.1:8091470-8102645 GCA_032353495.1 Ctenopoma kingsleyae
CACACACACACACACACACACACACACACACACACACAGACCCCATGCTGGAAAATGCCGTTGTTGAGCTTTGAAGCACAGTGGTAATGAGGCTCCATTTAAAGCCAATGAAGCTGCTTTGGCAGCTTATGAAAGCATGATTGGTAAGCCCCCCTCGTCTGCTGCTGGGTGGTGTGTGTTTGTGTGAATATGTGTGTGTCAGTAGGGTAGGGAGGGGGAAGAATGGACGGTATTTGGCTGGATCTGCTTTGCTCTCTTTCAGCCCTTTGAGCAGCAGCCCTCTCCTAGACCAGTCACTCTCCAGAGCTCAGTTTTCTCTACAAACACTGAAGTGATTTCCTAAACACACTTGAAATGTTAGAATGGACACAAACAATGAGTGAAATACTAAGTGACGGTGCAGGTCATGTCATTAGAAGAGTTAGAGTTCAAAAGTGTTAAATCTGATTCTTAATTTATTGGTGCAAAGGCAAACTCCCAACCAAAACAGTTAGGGATGGAAAACCTGCCCACTGACTGGAGGGATTTCGATGATGGAAAAGATCAGCCCAGGTTCAAAAGTTCAAAAGTTCAGAAAAAGTATTCCTAAAGATAGTGCTACAACACACAACAGGCAAATGATGCTCTCGTACAATGCAAAAGGAAAACCAACAGTGATGTAATAAAAAAAAAGTCATTTTAGTTGTACAACTACAAATCTGATAGCAGTCTGAATGTTTGTGCTTCCTGGAGTGTTCCCATCCTTCTGAAAATCCCTTTCTCCATCCTACAGGATGAAAATTCAAGGCATAGGTCACTTGTAGTTATCACAATGGTAATGTATCAGAGCCAGATGCCAGATGATGCAGAAGGGTCCAAACAGGGATTTTGTTAACCCACATTGAGCAAGGGTGATGGTTTAGTTAGGTCAATGAGCCTATACTGTCCACAGTTTTACCTGAGTTTGAGTTCAGAGGCTTAGCTTAAGTAGGTTCAACCAGTGGTTATCACAGAAAGAAATATAAACTTCAGGTGGGTTTTCGACTTTTCCCATTCCTGAGATTATCCTGGGGCAAAGCACATTATTTGACATTTGACCTTGCCTAATATCTCATAACTGTCACAATCAGTGAGGGAGAAAGACACAAAGGAAAAAGGGAAGGAGAGAGACTAGAGACTGCCATTTTTGCCCATTCTTCTTTGTAAAATAGCTCCAACTCAGTCAGATTGGATGGAGAGCATCTATGAAGAGCAATTTTCAGGTTATCAATAGGATTTCAGTCTGGACTTTGACTGGGCCATTCTAACACATGAATTTGCTTTGGTCTAAACCATTACACTGCTGCTCTGGCTGTGCGTTTAGAGTCTTTTTCAGCCTCTCACAGGTTTTCTTCCAGGATTGCCCTGTATTTAGCTCCACCCATCTTCCCATCAACTCTGACCAGCTTCCCTGTCCTTGATGAAAAAAAGCATCTCCACAGCATGATGCTGCCACCACCATGTTTCACAGTGGGGATGGTGTGTTCAGGTTGATGTGCAGTGTTAGGTTTCCACCACACATAACATTTTGCATATAGGCCAAAAAGTTCCATTTTGGTCTCATCTGAACCAGAGCACCTTCTTCTGCATGTTTGCTGTGTCCCCTACATGGCCTGTGGCAAACTGCAAACAGGACTTCTTATGACTTTCTTTCAACAGTGGCCAGATGTGTGCAGTGTACGACTAATAGATTCTCCCACCAGAGCTGTGGATCTCTGCAGCTCCTCCAGGGTTACCGTGGGCTTCTTGGCTCTACCAATGGGGGTGATGTCTCACTTAGACATAGCTCTGAGGTCGACATTGTTGCTGAAGCACTCATCTCTCCCTCTCATGGATGGGACTGACAAGCTGAAGGGAGCCCATGATGCATAGGATGGATGTGCTTGATGCAGAGACATTCAGTGTGTTGTCGTGTGTGTGTCTTTGTGTGTGTAAGTGTACACCAGTGTCCAATCTTAAGAGCCTCTATTCTCAAAGCCTTGATGGCCATGCATGGAGAGAGTGCTGATAAATGATTGCTTTCCTGTAATTTACCATCAGGAGAATGGATGGAGCTGGCCCGTTTGGTTAGAGGGTGGGGAAACGAGGACAGAGGAGCCTGGTGAGAGGTGGGGGGAAGAGAGGAAAAAAAAAAGAGAGTAAGGAGTTTCCTGCTTTGGACCTGAATTGGGAGTTGGGTTTCCTCAGAGGTGAGGTCCACATTTGTGTGTGTGCCTCACTGTTTATTTACAGAGCTTTAGCTCCTGCTCTGTTCATAGAGCCAATCTACACCAGTTCTCCCCCTCTTCAAACCCCAGTAGCCCCTGTGAGTTGAAGCACACTAAAGTAGTGCCCACTGCATGTGAGCATACTTCTGAGGGAAAGCACACACATATCAATTTGATATCATTTCCGCAGCTCAGGCAAATGACTGCTATTAAAGAGACAGATGATAAACACAACACACAGGTCATTAACTAATAATTTATTTTTTTATCATTTAGATTGAAAAGTCAGTGGTTCATTGCCTCAGAGGAAAATGTACAAGGAAGACTGTGATATAACAGAAGTCATGAATAAGGCTGAACTGGAGGAATTGATTTGTTCCCAAATAAAGGTAGGTGGACAGTTTGTGTGAGAGTGAACCATCATTTGCAGGATGTTAATTTAACAGAAGGTGGTGGGCTGTAGTGTCAGTTCCTGTCTGTAACTCTATGGGAAAAGCAGAAGGTCCGATCAGCTTGTGTCACATTTTGATTCTCCTCAAAGTCATTTACAATTTGCGTGACTGTTGTCTGGAAACAACATAAAACCAAAAGCAATACATTCTGTGTAATATCTGAACCACATCTTCTGGTCGTGATCACAAAAGCATATGTTTCTGGTTTGTACATCCATATAACATCATCTGGTTTGTACATCCATACACGTGAGTCATCCCAGGCAAATGACGCTTTGCAAAAGACAACATAAATGGCAGAGACATTTGAGAACATATTTACAACATTAGAAATGTGTCAAGACTTATTAAACAAGGCAAAGGTGTGCACGGAAGTGAAACAAAAAAAACAGAACAGGAAAATGTAAATGAAAATTCTTCATCATAGGCTGTAGATTTATTTAGAAATTAAAATTTGGCCCTTCAAATAAGAGCTCCCTCACTTCTCTGCACTTTCAGTTCATGTGCCTATCACTTGTTTACTTGGGTACGCTAATTAAATACACTATCACACTCACACACACACACACACACACACACCTGTGAATGCTATAAATGCTGCAAGGAGCGGGGGTGGCGGGAGGGGTTGGACAAAGCAGTTATAGTCTTAGTTCCACTGCCAAGCTGCTGGCCTTGTTCACGTAAAACAACAGGATGGCTCTCACTATGAGGCTCACTAAATAGCTTTCATGAGAGACTACACTTCAAACCCCCAAATAACATGTGGTTCACTCTAACTACTTCATTCCAACATATAGGGTGGGCACTTATGAAAGAAACTCCAGATTCTAGGACACTGTAGTTCCTCCACAAGTGTGTTTGACGGTTAAAGAATTGAGGCTTCACGGTCACATAGTTTGACCATCCATCTTAATGTGTCACACCATACTCACATACCAGGAGGAGACTGGCGCTACTTTAACACCACCTGTCCGACAGTCAACACAGAAATAATTAATTGTTTGCTTCTGAATATTTGTGATTTCCATCAGTGTGAAATGTGTGCTTTCAAAACTTCAATGCTTGTTTGCCCTTTTTTTTGTCACACACCAGAACTCATTTTGGTTACAGGTTGGTTTTTGGATTGTATAATTAAAATAATAACACAGACAGATAAGCATGAAGATCCACAATCATTTGAACAACATCTAACCCTGTTCATAGTTTATAATAGCATCACCTGTCATAATGTCCACATTCTTAAGCTCGGTGACATCATTTAACCAACACTTACAATCAGACTATACACATGTGTGAGTGTGTTCTTCACAGTTTGACATACATTCTTGGAAGACGTGAAAACTATAGTGCAGTACAGTACGCCACTGTGCTGTCACTTATCTAAGACGCAACATGCAAAATGGGTTAAAAAGGGAGTTTGGGGAAGGTGGTGGATGACAAATAGAAGACAGCAGATGAGAGACACTTTTGGAGGAATGACAAACCAAACACACCACCGCAGCCAAAGGAGCATAACCACTAGCTAGTATGACAGGCCTGTCGCCAAACTCAGTGCTACACTAGCTTGATGTGCCCCTCAAAGCTGTGTGTTTATCTTGTACTCTATTTAAATAAATTGTAATGTGCATTACAAAATGAAATAACAGCAAAAGGCAGATAAAAAGCTTGAGAGTAACTAGATGGGTCTCTCTGTGGTTTTCGTTGGTCCCAACTTTCATAGTCTCTTAATTGAATTTAAAAACTGACTATGCTTATTTGGCAACGGATGACAGGGATTGCGTTAGGGTGGATTAAGTGGGGGACATTACTTGGGAAGTTTTCCTTTGGATCTTGATGCTCATATTGGTTTAGTTCTTGTTCTGCTCACTGTAAAGTTTTGATGGACCAGCAAAAACCACAAACATGCAAACATAACAAAGCACATGAGGAATGAAATATGATCTTCTCATGTCATAATACAATCAGTGAGCACTAAAAACTTTCCAGCCTCATTCATTTTGTCAAAATACACTAGAGAAAAACACGACTATGTTGTTTATCCGACTTTGTTTTCTTTTTACTGCATAAAAATGAACTCTCAATCTCTTATATTGGCAAACAAAAGCCTGCCGGTCACTAGATACATCAGAAAAATATTCAGACATTTAAAGACAAAGAAATGACAGTGGCCACACAGCAACATCTGGAAGGCCACCAACCAGTGGAAGATGTTATCCATAAAGCAAAATGTCTCTTTGTAAATATTGGTATTGTTTTAAAATTCCAGCCAGTTGTCCACATTGCTTAATCTTTTTCCAGAACGAAGTGACACCAATGAGTCATGAAAGTGATGCATGACATTATAAACCACTCATGAGAGGAACTAGTGGTGAAGAGGCACAGTCCCGGGGGCCTGGAATATGACTCATGCATGCCAACAGAATTTGTTCAGCTTAAAAATGAAACAAAAGAACATATCTTAAAAAGGATATGGCTGGGATATGGATGGATGAGATAACAAGTAGCCAGACAAAAAGTATAAACTCTGTTATGAGTAGTGGCATCAAATACTTGCTGATATACAGTAAGAGCCTACATAAGCAGTTTATTCTTTGAGGGCTGTCTGGTGGCAGCAGCAGTGGTGGTGAAACTGAGGTTTGCTGAGGAAAAGGTCCCTGCAAAGGGAGCTCTTGGTTCCTTACAGGACAAGAGTTTTACAGTCCATAGAAGTTACTGCAAAGACCTGGAGCAAGTAGGCCCATTTTTATGAACATTTTAACAGCAAATGTTGAAAGGCTGTCAGGGGGCCCAGCTTGTGCTGATCCAAGTTGAGTTCGTTTCAACGATGAAACGGGAGGCAGTCAAGCTGAGGGTATGAAGCTTTGCTTAATGCTGATATCAGTCAGTCTCTGAAGTGGCAAACACTGCTGAATAAAATCCTCAGAGAATTATGCAAAGCGTGAGCACTGGTAGTCTTAAATGTGAGTACTGAAACAAAGCGGCAGAAGATATTCAGTTGTGACAGGACTGGGACTTTGGGACTGGGGGGGTCATAGATTGGGGACATGTGGACATTTCCGCTGTCGTTGTTGTAGAAGGAGGGAATGATGTCTGCTTTTGTCTTCACTTCATACCCTTTTTAATGGTCCCTTTTTAAGGCAAACCAATTTAACAAAAAGACAAGTAACATCACAAAGACAAAACCTGAAAAATAGAAAGGAAAATAATTATACAATATACACATAATGTCCTTAAAAACAAGTAGGGTACATGCAGTCTTTGTAATGTGCAGTGTTCCTGTGATGGCGAAAAAAGGACTCAGGGGAGGAGAAGTCAAAGAGTTCATGTAGGTGGGTTATTGAGGGACAGGTAGGGATGGACGCTGCTTTCCCATCATGCTTTGCTACACTTCCCCTTCTTCTCTTTGCGTTGGAACTTCCTCAGACGTCTCGTCCAAATGTCCCTCCACTGGATCACCAGGCTGTTCTTATCAGCCATCAGGCCCACACGCTCTGCCCCCGGGCTTGTGGCTCCACCTCCGGGCCCAACCCCTGGACCCGCCCCTGGGCCCGTTCCACCATCACTTCCGCCCATCACCAAGAATCGTTTGCTCATCTGGATCTTGGGACATTTGCAGGCCAGGTCCTTCATGTGTACCCACAGGATGTTGTCTCCTCGCTTCAAAGGCTCGCCACGGCTCTTATACACAGACACCACGCTAACTGAGAATTTGGCCCAATCCCCAATCGTTTCCATGTCCAGCACGTTCACTTGGACCGCTGGGAAAGCATGATACAAAAAACCCACTTAGATCAATTCTCCCAACACTTTATTAATTTATTGTTGATTTATTCTACTCTCTTACCATAATCCTTCTTGCAGTATTTCTTCATGTTGATCTTCAGGTTTCCCTTCACTGGTTTACAATAGGACTCACAGTCTGTGAAGACATGGACAACTAACATTCACTCAATAATGCAGGCCAAGACTTATACTTATACTGCTTACTGTCAGTCAACTTAGACACATATGCGACACTTACACACTTGAAATTTAAATAGTTTTTATGAAGTAGCATTTCTGTCTATTTCACATTCTTTCACAGTGCATTATGTGCAGAGCATAAATTGCTACCAGCACAACTGCAAAGTAAGTTTGTGAGGCAAAACTTTGTAAACTGTTAAATACATACTCTGAAACCTCCAGTAAACACACTAAAAGTCATCCACATAAATCACTATGTGCTTGTTTGTGCAATATTGTTATACAGTATGTATAAAAACATGAATATTCATGTATTAAAACTAAATTTTCTTTTTTGGATTATATTTTTACTTGTTTTGTAACCTTGTGGTATTTATGCTGATATTTGCACTTGCTCGTACAACAATATATAAGCCCTGACAGTGCCAAAGGCTCTGACAGAAACCTCAGCATGATGTTGAGCTTGGGTCGAGTTTTTTTGTGTTAAAATACAGCCTACAACAAATAACACATCAAACATCTGCAACAGCCACTGCTAAGAGGGAAGTGAAACATACCAGAGGAGTAAAAGTGTTTGGTTTGACGTGTTTCTAGGGACTTGACTAAAGACAGAGCGTGGTGAAAGCAGGTCATGGTTGGATGAATGTGAGTAGGCCTTGACTGCCAGTGTGATGGCTGAGACCACACATTGGACAAATGACCTGTACTGACCAATCATAGGTGGAGTCACCAGTGATGAGGAGTTACAGTTATGATTGTGACAGTTAAAACGAACATCTTGGCTGAGTGACCAATCTCAGATATCTTCTTTGACTAAGAATCTTGGCTGACTTATTCATCAAGTATCTACAAGCATGTTTTTCTTTACACAAGTTTGGGTTTTAGAGTGCACTGAACTCTACCTCCTCTCTAAACTTTATGAACCTGCAGCGTGAGTAGAAAACAACAACAATAATACAATAACAATAATAGATATTTTTGTATTTTGATGTTAATAAAATTACTGTGCACAATATTTCCTATGGACCAAGAAAGTTAGAGAACCCTTTTAAGGCTTGCGCATGCATGTAATTATTTTTTCTCATAATCATCATCATCTCAACATTAAACCCTTCTCTGTGATCACAAAATTTCCATGAGCGGGGAGCAGAGGGAACGTGGCACAAACAAGACAGGCAAAACTAAATGAACTTTCAAGAACAGATGAAAGCGCTCCTCTCAATTGATGTCAAGAATAACTGATAAAAGTGCTGCATTTGTTTTTAAATTGTGCTCATGGTAACGGTTACTGGAGCGACAAAAAAGGAGACACTGTGGATCATTAGAAAGGCTCTACTGTACTTGAGTGGATGCCACAGAATTTTATGAACCATGGAATTATGGAACTACTTATTTCAATTACACAACTATGAGAAGGACACAAAGTCAAGTAAAAAGAATGAAAATGACAGTCTGAAATTGTAAGGAATGGTATGAAGGTCTTTTTCCTACATAGTTTTAGTTGGGTTTAGTGAGTGGACAAGAAAAGCTGACCATGCTGCTCACTTGGAATGTCAGGACATGGAACTAAAAACCACATGCTGGTAACTGGACTGGTATCTGTGGTTGTGTCTTTCACTGCTTTCAAAAGGAAAACCATTCAGTCATGTTCCTTTCCAAAGCAAACCAAATAAAATTGCTGGACATGAAATGTCCCAATTAGTAAAAAAAAAATAGTCGTGAGAGAGTGAAATTAGGCTTTCTGGGTTGCACGAGAATAAGGGTGTTGTGTCGTTCATATTTGGGGGAAGGGGAAGGGGAAGGATGGAGAAATGGAAGGAGGGCAGGAGGAGGAAGAAACAGGGGATCAAGGAACCCATAAAAATGTCCAGGAGGCTTGGCTGTATATCAGAGCACTGGAGATTTTATTAGCCAGAGAGAGGAGAGAAAAGGATGGAAAGGGAGAAAGAAAGAGCAGACGGCAGTTCCCAATAACCTTGAGACAGGGATGTTAAGTAAAACAGTGGATGGAGGTGTAGCCGTTGATGGGTAGAGATTTGTGGATGGATGTGTGTATGTCTATGTGTGTACAGACTTAAATAAATGATGTTGACTACCATAGTTCTCCAAAGGTCCTTTTCATTTGAAGTGAGCATGTGGTTTCATGTGCAGATCATTATCATGCAAGTGTGCATGCAACTGTGACAAGCATGCATTTGTATGAGATGTGCATGGATTTCATTAGCTCACTGGCACTGTGTGTCTGTGTTTGTGTGTGCTGTATACAGTGGCTGGCCTAGAGGTATCAGTGTCGAAGTGCTGTATTAGGGATAGTTTGTGTTTTCCCATGGAGAGTCGCTTACTGCTGGTTGTTCACCTGGAAAAGCTCTCTGTGAATTGTTCACTGACCCAGAAGACTGGCCCACTGAAAACATGAACAATTGGCTCCGGGGCTCTCGATGCCCTTATTCCCTTGTACCCCTTTCGCTGTGCCATGACAAGGACAAATTGCATTCACCGCCCCTTACACAAAAACATTTTGGGGCCTTCAGTTTTGGATGGTGACGCTCGTTCTTTGGTAGTTTAGGAAGGAGAAAGATGGGGGAAATACTCTGGTGTGTTTGGTGGAGCCTGAGGTGAATTGGCGATCAGAGACTCTTGTGTTCTCAGACACCGTAACATTTTCCCAGGGAAGTAAAAAACACAAGAAGGGGTTGCACTTTGCATTTTGTGTTTTTTTTTTCTTTTCAAAGTCTATAAAGCCCAAGTAATGAGAGCAATAGGGAGGAAACAGAATGAGATAAGTTGCAAATGAGGAAAAATATTTCTAAATGTGAGAAACGTGTTGGGAATTATTGTTATTCATTTTCTTTCTGAGAGTTGCATAAGAAGATTGTTGTGCCTGTTTAAAAGTATGAAGCTGGAGGCAGCAGCCGGTTAGTTCAGCAGCTACAAAGGTAGTAAAATCCACCTCTGAATGCCTCTTAAGTTCACTACTAGATTTTCTATCTCTGTTAAATCTTTACAAAAAGCAAAGTGAAAAGCTGACAGTGTGTGGTGTTATGGGGTTTATGTGACAAATGTTTTCTTGGCCCACTTCTGTTTCCAGTGTCTGTGCAAAGCTATCCAAATTCAACTTAGCTTGGTTATATTTACGATACAGACATGAGAGAGGTATCAATCATATCATCTAACTCTTGGACAAAAAGCAAATACGTGTGTTTATATTTACTTAATTTTACTTTTTATTGTATACCATTACATTTAATTCTTGGTCTTTCTGTAGTAAACATTTAAAAACTCACTTGTTTAAAAAGTATTTCAAATGAGTCTTACACACACACACATTCACAAAATTGTCTAGCACTTAACAATTTCCTAGCATGTTCTTTATCTTGACAAGTTGGGCCTTATCAGGGTTCTTAGTTTGTAGTAACTTAGTATTTACAGAAACCGAATGGTAATTGCTTGTGTCTTCTCCTTGTAAGTCGCTTTGGATAAAAGCGTCTGCGAAGTAAAGTAAAGTAAAGTACAGTAGTTCATTCAGTAACTGTATGACCCAGTTTCAAGCTTTGATGAACCATAAATGTCGATCAGCATAATTTACAGTGAGTGTTCTGACAAAATATATAATTTATAGAAGAGAAGGAATTAGAAAGAAAAATAACTAAAGAACTCTTTTTGCCTGTCAGTGGTAGAAAGGCAAAGGCAGTGGCAAAGTGGGGGTGGGGTAAAATCTGCATCTGCAGTCTGAGTGATGATATATGTTATAAATCCACTAACGAATCAAGATTTCCAAATCAGCACCATCACTCAAATCAAACAACCACAAAATGAAAAATAAAGGCAGGGAAATTGACCGGAGCTTAAATTGGAGAGTTAGAGGAGGAAAGGGAACAAACTTCCCGCCAGCTACTTGCCAACACTCTTTTTATGCCTCAAAACTCTCTCTTCCACTATATCTTCCTGCTAAACTGTAACAAATCACCTCTGCTGCCTATCTGCTGGCCTTGGCTTTAAGCTGCAGCTATAGTTTTAGCACAGCGAGGCTCCACTAACTTGAGGTTAGCGGTTGTGGAAACTGTGCCAAGGACACAGGTTTTTAAGACAATGGAAAAATTCTGCCGGCCCCAGTGCACTCGTTCTCCTTGCACAACTTCAAAAGAGGGGACCCACCCTCCATTAATATTTATTCCACACCAGTCCAGAAATATTAAAAAATATGTTTTTGTTCCTCTCATAAAGAAGTGGTGCTTATGGGCGAGGTGCAGAGAGCATAAACTAACCTGCTGGTTCCTCTGTGCTGCTCACCACAGCCGTGGGGTTGACCACAGGGATTTCTGCAAAACACACGAGATATAGGTTATTTCATTGGTTAAATATAAATCCATACCTTTCAAATATGGTCCAAGTGATTTGGCTGAATGCCTGCTTAGACTGAAGGTGTGGTCAAAGAAATGATTAAGTCTGAATTCATTCAGTCATTTAAACAGTGGATATGACTTGGCTTTGATGTGTCAATAACCTACAACAAAATACAGGGTACATACATTTAG
>JAUBNQ010000011.1:8102745-8115553 GCA_032353495.1 Ctenopoma kingsleyae
TGTGGGGGTGGGGACTGATGGCAAAAACAAACATGGGCACAGAGCTTTAGAAGACCGGTGCAGCTGCTAGAAGCCACTTTAAGTCTGTGTGCCCTCATGGCCACATATTGTGAAGCCAGACAGATGATAAAAGAATCACTAAGAAGAGGGATGCTGCCATCATACTAACTGGTGGCTTAAAGGGCTTGTCTTCTGTCTTGGGACACATGAGCCTCAACATAAGAAGCCCACCATGAAAACACATTGGTAAACACATTTGTCACCACTGCTCTCCGTAATAACCTAAAAGCACATACACTCTTGCTCTTATTCTTACTGGATGGTTCAGGGATTCTAAAATGAGTGGGGTCTGCTATCAATGACCACAGTTGTTTTGCCCTTCTCAACCATCCGCCATCTGCTCCGGAGCTGCATGTGAGAGAAACAACATGGCACCATGTGGCACGGTGTGGCAGAGCTCAGGACGGCACTGGGCGGCACGGTTTGCCTTGGTGGAGGCCTTGTGAGTGTGTGCGATGTGTGCCGCACTGCCTGGCACACACTGTGGTGGAAAGTTGCCCTCTATTACACATGCCTGCATGTGTCAGGCCACTGGCAAATTTCATAACCCACATGCACACACACACAAGCTTGTCACAGGAAATTAAAAACCTGTGTAGTCGACATGCAAAATACCGCAACTAGAGTACACACACATACTGTTCCTCGTTGACAGCAATTGGAACAACAATAACTGAATGCTGGGTTCTCACACAACCCGCTCTCCACAGGCTTGCACCAAAACCTAAACACTATTCTATGATGGTACTCTTGAAGAGTCGTTGTGAGTCACCTCTCCTCATTACTCTTAAACTCTTTACTCTCTTTAACAAAGATCACATTTCAGTTTAGCCTGTCTTTACATCCGGGCCATGTTTTGGGCTGTTCTCTATGAAATTATCATTGTATTTTCAGCGACCGTGAAAACAAAGAGAACATGTGTGTATGTCTATGAAGCAGACATATCAGGTTGTGTGTGTCTATCAAAAAGCCAAAGTTAATTTACAGAAGGAAGTGTGCTTTCAATTAATTTATGCTCTCCAAACTCCAAATATATGCTGATTTTGGTATACTT
This sequence comes from Ctenopoma kingsleyae, assembly GCA_032353495.1. Classification (NCBI taxonomy): domain Eukaryota; kingdom Metazoa; phylum Chordata; class Actinopteri; order Anabantiformes; family Anabantidae; genus Ctenopoma; species Ctenopoma kingsleyae. The sequence goes on from JAUBNQ010000011.1 coordinate 8,103,860, forward strand.
CAGTATCCTATTGCAATAATGTGTGATATTATGTTCTTCACAATGGAGCTTGTTCAGTTTTATGCAGTGAGTCACTGACAAGCTGATACAATTACCAAGCTGAAGACCGTGGTGTAAGTTATCAGTGAGATATGCAGTGACTGATAGTTATGTGTGCATGTCTGTATGAATTACTCACTGATGCAGGGAGCCACAGGTGAGCGGCTCTGCTGGTAGCCCTTGGCGCAGCGGTTGCAGGTGATGCCAGTGACACCGTCCTTGCAGGGGCACTGTCCTGTGGTCTGGTTGCACGTTTTGCCTGCAGCGCCCACAGGGTGGCAGTCACAGGCTGGGGTGGGGTTCCGGGACAGGTGCGAAGGGGGAGGGAGAGTTGTGATATAAGAAATAGGGGGGAGAGAAAATACATTAGATGTTAAATTATTTACCTTGATGCCGAAATGACACACACAATACAGCAGTTTATTTCTCGAATTTTAAAGAGTTTTGGAATGATATTGGGTTAAATCTTGTAATCTTCTGGATTTGCCTGCAGACTGATACACATTAGAACTGAAGCAGTCCTTCAGTGCTACCAGGACAAACACTATATAGGTGTATACGTGTGAAAGTAGGAGACAAGTAAAACAACAAAGAGACAGACAAGGGAATGGGCTAATTCATGTAGTGCATCACTGTCAGGAGACCCAGAAAAGCACACTGTGCCCTCCTCTCTCCTCTTTGCTTCCGCTCTCATAAATGCTGTGTATACTCTGGTGCCTGCCTGGTGACACACTCTCTGCTGTTTCATCACTTCCCGAAAGTTCAGTCGATGCCCAGCAAATGCCAACAGCAACAAGCAGTGCTCGGGTCACCTCACTCTGGCAAGACTTTTATGAGATTTGCCGGTTCTAGGTGATTTATTCAAGCCACGTTAAGCAACATGGGGCTTTTTTTTTTGTTTAAAGAGCTGTTAAAAACAAGAGCTGGCGTGTTGGTCCGAAGCCTTCTGCGAGAGTTTACAAGATGTTAACGATGATGAGAGGGAGAGTGAGAGAGCAATATATTGGTGAGTGAGAAGTGAAGGAGAGACTGAGACAGTGTGAGTGAGAGACACAGCGCTTCAGTGTAGTCCAAACACAGCCTCTGGTGTGCTCAAGAGCATAAACAACGGTGAACCTAAGCAAACTCCAACAGACATTTGTTCTTTTAGTAATAAACACGTGCTTAACATTTTACAGCAAAGCAGCCAAACAAACACATCAGAAGTGTGAGTGTTTGGTTTTCACCTATTCTGAACACTCTTTGTTCAGAATAAAATGTTGCACGGAAAAGTATTGTTTCCTATTTAAAAATACAACAACTATAAGATTGAAAGTGAATATTCTGCCTTTCCTCCTTATTTTCAATCCAGTTCTTTGGTAAACAGGCGCAGGCTAGTGCAAAATTACTAAAGCAAACGTAGAGTGACTTGACTGTAACATAATAGCTGTAATTGTCCAAGCTTATCAAGAAAAGACAAGAAAGGCCAAAATGACACTTTGGGGAAAAACCCTGTAACCTAACAGTTTGTTACAGGGCCTGCCAGGAAAAGCAGCTGCTAACATGCCACAGTTTCTTCCCACCACTTGACGGAACTGTGAATGTGTTTATTTGCACCGGACATATTTTAGCTGCTACAACAGAGGAGAGCTTAAGGACCCAACCACCTGGTGATTGGGCGAAGAGAGGTTTTAAATGGCTGAAACTGACCCAAGTGTGGTCGTGTGTGTCTGGTGGTGGGGTGGAGAGGAATTAACCGGAGCTCAGATCTTTAAAAACACATCTGCCTTTTCCGGCAAGGCCAACCGGTCCACAGGTGTCAAAGTTGCTGTGCTCTGTTTGAAGCTGAGCACAGAGACGTAAATCTGATGCTGTTGCACCGGCCAGTGCTAAATCTCCACCATTTGAGTCATGCAGGCCCAGCCTTTGATGCCAGTTGGTTAGAGTTTGTAACTGATCTACACACGCATGTCTATGGAAGGGTAAGATGCAATTAAAAAAAATGTTAACGTTATATGTCACTCTGTGCCAAACAAATAATGTATATGCTCACCTTCATACTACAGCCTTCAGTCAGCAGTAAAAGCCAGATATCCTGACTGTTCTCAAGTGCTATGGTGTCCATGGACTACTTGGGAATTTCTGGCATCCTTGGAGTTTGTGTCCTTACACGTGCTAATGAAACCCAACTGACTAGTGCACTAATGCACTGGTATGAAAGCCTCATCTACAGAGGATAGCCATTTCCAGAGATCAACAACTGGCATCCTAACCTGTTAACTCATTGGCTGTTTTAAAGTTATCTGAAAAGTAAGCAAATCAAAATTAAATAATCCTGCAATGATTAGATTTTGCCTGTGAAATGATGTTTCCAATGTCAAAATGCACAGGACAAAACCCCCGTTATTTTATCTGTCTGCACAAAAGTCTGTTGTTGTGTCGTGCCTGTTGAGACATGTGGCACAGCAGCAGGAATGACAAGCCATTGTTTCCCAGCTGATCTCGATACAGCTGCTATGAATAAATGACTGACATACTCACTTCCCTTCTAAACAACCATATGCTGTTAGGATATCAGAGTTTAAAGTCAATGTTCACAGTATTCAGTAAACAACCAGAAACTTTGGGGGTTGGGGAACAGGGGCTAAAGGGTATGTGTCAATCTCCTCCCCCAGCTCTTCTCCTCAGACTTTTTTTTCCTGAAAGTTTTATGTGTAGCTGCTCGGGCCAGTTAAGAAGCAATAAAAACGTCCTCAGATGTTGATGACTTTTCAAGTCTGTGCAACTGCAGACGTGACAGGCAGGCACAGGCATTGGCATTTGTACTACTTTGACAGGCGTTTGGTCAGTTTAACTAATTCTTGTTGCTCTGTGCAGGTGTGCGCACATGGACTTCAGCACTTGCAAGGATTGCTCTTTGTCTGCAGTTACTGGCAGTTGCTGCATTTGGACAAGAATGTGTTATTTGTACCCTTAGTAGGACGTATGTTTTAATAATCAATTATATTCTGCTGGCTAGTTCATTGTGAAAATAAATAAATGTGTTAAAGTATGCTAATTCTACTGGTCAAGGTAAAATATTTGCGTTATTTTAGCATCTTATGTAACAGAAATGATGGGCTGTCAAAAGAGCAGCTTAACACATCTCTGATTAAAATCTTGATTGTGTGACTTTACTAAGCTAACAGGTCCTGAATAAGCTTATCTCTGATGCTTTATTTACCCTCAAGGGTGACATTTTTATTCTGCTTTAAGCAATGCAGTATACTAATTACTAAAATTACCATATTAAACAAGACTGTGTGATACTGTTTTTGTCAACACTGTTTTCAGACAGCAAATAGCTTCGTGTCATGTTTCAGAAATTGTGAGACATACAGTACGCTTAATGTGATCATTTGCGATTCACATGGACTACGACCTTATTTTTACTGCCTTTTATGAATGTTCCTTGGTCAACAACCACTAGCTGCTTGTATTCACATTAAAACCTTGTATTCAGACTTCATATATTGCAGTCAGACTGTGCAGTGGTTGCTGTGATTTATTAATGTTATGATTGCTGCCTGCCCCGCAGATTTGCTTTAAATTTGGACGTTAGTACTTAATAAGGAAGACAGAGTGAGTGTCTGGTGTTTGTGGGGGGTAGGCGGTGGAGGTGATGGAGGCAGGAGTGAAATGGTTACTACTCCTCATATACTTCTGGGATTGTGCATAGACACCCATCTAGAGAAGGTTTGACTAAAAACAGACATGGCCCATTCATCCTTCACACTGCCCCCCCTTGTGCTCTCCACTCACTCACACTGCTTTAGAAAACACCTGTAGTTTATTGTCCTAACTCTATTTCAGAAGTGACACTTAAACCTCTCAGCCACACTGCACCCCCTGACCTCTATCTTGACCCTGACACATGGAGATAAAACATGGAGAAGAGCAAGAACCAGGGCAGAGAAATAACATCTGTGATGCTATGGTAAGAGAAAATGATAGAGACAAAGGCTTTATAGGCTTGTACTGAGAAAAAAAAAAGTTTAGGAAGAAGCGGAACTAGTAGATATAAACATGTTAGACGGAGATGAAAAAAAGAGCAAGGTCTGAGGAAAAGGAAAATGACGGCTCCTAGAAGGCTTTAGAATTGCTATGATCAATCATGGAGCCAGCTGCTCAGCTGAGGCTTTTCAGACGTTAACTTTCATTTCCGTCACATCTGGGGTCTGTGTGAGAGACGGACATAAACTGTTTACCACCTGATCACTCAGCTTTGATAAGCACAAATTGTAGCGTCAGGAAGCTTGGATGTGTATGAGAGCATCGCACTCCCAGGTATTGCGGGAAATGGAAGACGAGTGGACAATCTGCACTGAGGGACACTTCTCAGGACTGATCTGTCAGGATTGAGGCAGATATTTTTTTTGTCAGTATGTGGGTGCAGTAACAGTTCAAATGATCTAAGTTTTAAAGTATGTGACCAAGTCACTGTGGAGTTTTTGCCATTACATGATGAATGGCTCAACATCTCAGCGAAACTAACATGGGCAACTGCGGCCTGATATCATGCCATTTCAAACCTCGTGGTGTTGGGTTACAGCTTGGGTCGCCTGCAGAAGGAAAACTGAGTAGAAGCCAGTGGGAGATGCTCGCTATGAAATTTCAACCAAAAAATCTTTATATGAGCATTGGCAAGTCTCAACAAGCATTTTGTATGTTCTGGAAGTGATTTTTTACCTACATCATAACCACCAGTATAAAAAAACACGCTCTGTGCTATGTATTTGAATATTTCAGTGTGCAACAAGTACAGGAAACCTGTGTTATTTTTGTTATGAGTCCAGCAAGAGGATAGCAAAGCTTCCAGCAAAATATCAGGCTGAAATATATTCACTGCAAATGTGAAATAATAAAAGAGTAAAATTCATTTTTCCATAAGAAATGCCTTGGTCAAGTGATAATATTATACGGTGTGTGGTAAGGAGAAACATTCAGTTGGACAGCCAGAAAGACTTTCATTTGTTTCTCTGTGCTATGATATGGCAAGTCAGAGGTGCTGATATATTTTATTGAAAGTTACTATGACTGTGTATGTGTTTCCAATCATAGCTTATTGCTCCTTTTACACTTTCTCAGAAATGACATGATTACACAAGTATTAGTAGGGTTAGAACATCTCAATCAGCTTTTGTTTGAACATTTTCTAAACATTTAGCAGAGCATATTGCCAAGTGAAAAGTCAAACTGAGCTAATAATCTGTGACATTTTCATATAAATACATATTCATTTTGCTACTCTATTACTGATGAGCACAAAAATTATTATTGTTCATGAAAATATTCGCATTAGTTGTGGTAAACAGAGTGGTTGGTAATTCTTTCCTACTTGTGTTTTATGTTTCTGACTGCAGAAGAAGAACAGGGTAGTTAGCATTGTATGAACACCGCCATCATGGACAAACAGACAAAGTGACACCTAAATAAAAAAACAAATAGACCAGAGTCTCTGCTTGTTTGCAAAAGCATTTTTTTAGATGGTAGAAAGCAAAGAACAACATTGAGCACATATGGCAGAGTGGAAAAATAAAGACTAAAGTAAATATTGCTTTATAGAAAACTCATGTTACTCATAAAACTAATTTGATTTCCTGCTGGATTCTTACCTTTGCAGGCTCGTCGGTGAGTGATCGGCCTACCCATATCTCTGTAAAACCCTTCCTTGCAGTAGTGACAGTGGCGTCCTGCAGTGTTGTGGCGACAGTTCATGCAAACCCCTCCACTCTTTCTCCCTGACAGCTTGTATAACTCCATGTTGAAACGGCAACGGCGGGCATGGAGGTTGCAGTTACATGCTGCAGAGGGAAGAGGAAAGTTAACATTATCAGTCGTGGCTTTGCATCAGCAAAGGTAATAAGAAAATATATAAAAGTTTACAATATCTTCACAGTATTTAGCTAACAGAGTCTAAATGTAAGTGTACATTGCAATAAAACATATGCTTACTACTATGTTTATTACGGAAGAGCTGGGAGAGACTTTCCAGTAAGGCAGTATAACAGTGAGTGGTTTATAATCTGTGTGCTTGGCTGCTATTCCAGAACTCATCAATCAAAAGTGAAATTTGCAGAGCTCATTTTCTCCATTTCATAATTAATGAATTCGGCTTCTCTGAGACTGTTAGTTATTAATCACGGGAAAGAGAGACATTAATTTCATGAATCACTGATGAGTAAAGAGTCCCAAGATCTATTAAAAGTAAGACCAATTCAGATAAAGGGTGGTCTCAAACCAGCTGTCTCCTAAATGAGGCGAGCCAGAATATATGGGAGATGTGACGTGCGGTTACTGTATATCTCTTCACAGTCTCTCTTAGTTCCACTTAAAATCCAACGGGTTCCAAATGTATTTTCAGTTCACAAGTGTTTCCACTGATTCCTCCATATAAGATCATAGCAAGGACTGACATTATTAACATACTCTGTTCATTCTCTACAGTATATGTGATATATATATATATATATATATATATATATATATATATACATACACAGTATATATATTGCGCAATCCAATGAGAAACCTGCCCCTTTTCTTAGTGTAACAGAGTTTGGCTCAGATGCTTGGCTGGTTAAATCAGAGGCAGACCTGGGACCTGAAGACTTGGCTGTAGCTTCAAAGACGACTTCTGCAGAGCTTAGTTTTGGTTCAAAGTTGCCCACAGATAAATTAGAAACGAGTAAACAGCAACTGAGCTGTTTGGCCAAAAACGTCAACAGTTATGGCAAATGAGGATTATTAGGGGATCACAACAGGTTTCTTTAATCTGATGGGAATATGCTTGAGAAACTAAATTTCACTAACAGGGAATGTTTAGAGACGAATAAGACACAACAATGGGGAATAGGTAGAGACAGACGGAGTGGGTGGCTTTAAAGTGTTCGTCGCTGTGTGAAATATAAAGTGCTGGGAGTTGACGGAACACTGGATATCTATATGTGGCAATACTGACGGACATATTTTAAATGTTAACTATGTTTTTCACATTTTTCTGTCTTCTTTTCTGTCTCAACCCTGTGATTCAGTGAGCGTGTGTGTGTGTGTGTAACAATGCTCAAACTTGCAGTCACAATTCACAACTTAATGGGTTTATTTTGTCTTTTCCTGCATAAATTCATTACAGGAGCTCCTCAACATTTTGGGAACTACTGTACACTACACGACCATGTGTCACTTACTAATATTATGTCATTAACTACAGGCCAACTACATTTTTTCAATAACTACAGATTACTAGAGAACGAGCAGAGACTCCAGGACGTCACTATACCTGGCTGAGAAATAGTCTGCAAAACACTGTAACTTTTTTGTTTGCATTAAATGAATCCAATATAAAGTCTTCATATATACATAAACAATACTAGATTTTAGTGATATTTTTGTTACTTTTACTGATTAAAGAAGAGGGTATCAATATATTATGTAGTACTTTGGACATTTGCACATTTTAATTCAGTAGCTTTTAAATATTTTAGATTTGAAGAGTTATTTTTACTAATGATCACCTGAGCTAACAATAAGGTAGGTAGTGGTCGACCGCTAAGGGTTTTTTTAATGGCTGATGGTGATCTTTAGAGAGCAGGGAGGCTGGTGGTCGATATAATGCCCTTATGTTGTTGTTTTTTTCCCCTTTTTCTGCCTTTCAGCTAAAATACAGTATTTTACACAAATATGGTGAGATAAGTTGGATTTTAATAAATTATGAAAATATTTGAATTATTCTAGTATTTCAAAACAAAGAGAGTTTTGGAAACACAGATGAAAACACTCTTTACTATCCCTGAACGCCTCATCAACGCTGCTGTGTGGAGTGGTCACTTTGTGCTACAGGATGTACTCGTGTGAGCAGTAGACTCATTTATGACAAGGAGAGAGGAAACATCTGATTTCTGAGATTTTACATAATTTGTAAAAGTCATGGATCCGCAAATAAAATGTGGAATATTTTCATAACTTCAGGGAGATATGGGATGTTTGTTATTCTATTTTATTGGTCTTTTTATTACACGTGGAGTAACAAGTCAAGTGTAACAACGCACAGTTGTAAACTAGTAAAGACTCATTTTGCCTTGGCTGCCTCTGTTCTGCTGTTGTCTGCTCTGTGTGAAGGAGCTGAGCTTTACCCTAAGTCACAGACACAGGATGCAGCAGAAACACCATAACTGTATTATCAGATCCACTAATGTCACTCTTTGCTCTTAATAAGTGCTAATAATATCCATCCTAGTGAACCACTCACATTGGTCCAACCAAATAATTTTACACGTTCATGTGCTGTAATTTTCAGTTGTACCATATATGCATGTGAAATGCTGGCAGTTTAGGATGCTGATGTGTCTGCAGACATTTTTTATTATAATTGGTCGATGCAAATTAATTAAAAATGGCAAAGATCTGCCCGATTAATCGGTTGACCACTCCTAATACTAAGTGAACTTTGAATACTATTCAATCTCTATCCACACTGAAAGGGAGGCCTGGCACCAGGTTGGGAAAGAGGCCCAGTTTTCCCTGGGTGCAGACCCTGGAAAAAAAAGGGGAGCACATTCCCAGACTGTTTCCCAACTCCATCTGGTTATTATGCAGCCCAATTTGTATGGAATTCTGCAGTTAATGAAATATTGTTTTATGTATGAATACATGTCGAGGCAGCACTGTTTGTGTTGAGACACTGCTGGATCTTTCCCTGTGAGCCGCTGGGCCCTAAATGAGAACTGACCTTTGTCCAAAAAAGATCTGTACATGTTTAGGTGACATGTGGCAATGTGGGCTACCGAGGGGAAGTTTGTAAAGTGTGTGTGTGTGTGTGTAAATGTGAACAACTAAATAACTTGTCCAACTTCTACAAAGAAGATTGTGACAAAGAACACTGGTGCTCTGGTGAATTGCTGGTGCTGCTCTGGGGGAGAACTAGGTGGGGGACTGTGATTATGATCAAGCGTCTCAAACACACACAGCTGTGAGCACTTGTGTCCATTAACACCTTGTAGTGAAACATGAAAGCGATGGATTGCATTTTCTTCCCAGCTGAAGTACTGAGGGCCCTCTTATGGCATCCTCTCAATTTACTGCTTTGCAATTAGATCAGCCAACAAAGTCTCAAGTAAGAAAGTATATGTTCAAGTGTGAAGAATGTCAAGGAAGCTGCAGAACAGGACCTTTGAATGATTTAACATGTGCAGCCATGATGGTTGGCAATGTCTTTAACAACTGCCACATTTGTGAGAGATCTTTGCCTGAAAATGTTTTTAACATGAATGAGTAGCATCAATTTTGAATCTTGAATCTTAAAGTTTGATCACTGACAGCCTCAGGAAAGAGTCTTTACATGTAGTTCTGTGTGTTTTTTAATGTCGTACATGCTGCATGTAGTTAACTTCAGCTTAGAGCTGCAGCTACCCAAGAATCCTGGAATGTTTATGGGTTTGTTTTGAACTGCTTGTGCACATACACATTGACACCCCACCTCCTCCAATCTGCTACTTCAACTCCATCCACTGCGCCCCCCTTACACAAATTACTGTAGGCGCAGCAGGGAACACTGTTGAATGCCATTTTGTAATTCATTTACACATCAAAGCCTCTAAAAACACTTATTCTTTTCTGTTGGATGAAAGGAGCATCAATTTTGGTGTGCAAAGGAGTTCTGTGGGTGGTGGAAAGTCAGCAAAGCAACTGTGAAGTAACTTGAGTGAATTTGGTTCCTTTTATGGGTCAGTGTCCAATTCAAGGATGCGTAAAGTTGGTTCCTTATGTTGTCGTGGAAATCAAACAACACACACAAGGCTTAACAAAAAAGAAAGATCAGGGATAGGAGGAGGAAAGTCATAGGAAAATATTAGACCGGAGAATTCTTAAAGCCCTTCGCCCCTTTGCAAATTTTGAATGAATAATTTGCTTTTACCCAATATCTTGGGTTAAACATCTCATTTTGTGATCCAACTGGTGCTTACGTCTTTAAAACACAACGCAGGAGAAACTGAAGGAATATTTCAGGTAAGGTAGATTGACAGCAGAACATCACATTGTCAGTTTTCATAACAGGTGCCACAGCAAGTACATGTGCTCTGAACAAGCTCACAGACTGGTCCATCAACCACGCTATGACAAATTGGCCTGTAAAGACTGTGCTCAACAAATAAAATGCAAGTGTGTTTGTAGAGTGCACCACCTCTTTGTTCCCCTCCATATGTCAGGAATAAATCTAACCTAATTTTTCCTTCAGCTCGACCAAAGCCAAGCCAGTAAGCACAGCCAATTGATTTTGGATGCCTGTGCAAAATCCAAATCCCATGGCTAAAATTGGTCTTTGAAAGTTGGAGCGCTGCTCTCCCACCACCACCTTTCCCCTCTTGGCCCAGACTGTGGTCCAGATCTGCTGCAACCCCCCTTGGGTGCCCTCTCTGCCTGGCTGAACAGGCTCTGTGGGTCCTGCCATCATGTGTGTGTGCATGGAGTGTGTCTGTGTGTGTCTGTGTTTGGGCTGAGTTCCGCCTGGCTGTTCCAGCCACCTGCTCAGGGCACTAGGGGGAACACCCGGTTAATTAGCTCCTCATTAGAGCCAAGTCGGTGTACAGTGTACACAAATACACACATACTAGTATATGCACCCCCACACACCAGAAACGACTGCTTCATGAACTGCTAACAAAATGACAAAGATCAAGTGACAAGAGATACAGAACAGTTCAACAGACCTGAGACATAAACAGATGTAAAGATCATAATGAACTGTGGACAACAAGCTTAGACAAAGATTTAAGAACTAACAGGAAACTTAAACTCCTGTAGCCTTGCTGTGTGCATTACATGGACCATGTTATGCTTCTACCTCTTAGTAAAACTCCTTTAGCCCCATTTACTCTTACAGTACTTCTTTTACACACAGACATGCAGTTTCTTTCACTTCTAGCTTTGACACCACGTCTTAGCCCTCCCCTCCCTCCACTGGTTTCTGCGGTTAGCCTCACGCCGTGGTTTTAAGAGCTGGCTCTTGTGAGCCCTTTTGAAGTAAGAGTCCCCTTAATTCCTCTCCCACCCCTCACTGTCTCTCCTTCCCTCTCTCTTCTTACTTTCATGAGACCCCATCTCAAATACTCTCACTGGTTGCCTCTCCCTTTCCCCGTTTTCTCTCTGGATGGCATCAGGCAGGGGAAGATTTTAACGAGATTAGGCTGGAGGGTTGCCAGGTTGGGGGGCCTGGTGTCAGTAGAGAGCTGAGTCCTTAGCTCTATTCCCTCTCTCTGGTCCACTTCACTTCCCCACATCTAAACATTGTTATCTCTGTCCCGCGTTGGCCCTCACTCTCTGGCTCAGCTAATATTTTCCCCACAGACAATATCCTACAGTCAGGAGCACGCAAGGGCCGGAGCAGACGACTCTTGTGCAAATTACCATGGTGCATCAGTAAAAAATCAAGATGAAAAAATACTGTTGACATACAACCATGAGATCCACCCTGGGGGATACATGTGATGCCTGGGCTGGTTTAGAAATAGAAAGTGACAGATGGAACATACGGTGAAAATTCACCAGCATGAATGTGGCCAGAAAAGACAGTAGAAATGATGAAGAAATGTTTAATGTTTTACTTAGCATGACCAGTCCTTGGTTGATGATGAGTGACCC
>JAUBNQ010000011.1:8115653-8128140 GCA_032353495.1 Ctenopoma kingsleyae
ACACCACCTTTATCAAAACACCAGATCAGACAATATCCTTTGAAAGTATAGTTTTATCAGAATTCCAGACACTGGGAAAATCTCTTCTGAGGAGCACAGTAATTATTTTGGCAGCTCATTGTGGACTATAGCACCTTACATGCATTATGTTAAAAAAGAAAGGTCAAAATTGATACAGCAGAAGTCAAACTATCCAGACTTTTGTGCCTAGAGTAGGTTAGCGGAAAAGCGAATATATGTGGAGAGACATACATGTAGTGTATACACATGATTTCGCACACATTGATAGCAACCAGTCAGAAAGTCTGTGTCAGAGACAAACAAAGCCGCAGCTACAACAATCCAACACAGAAGAGCACCAAGAATTAAACATGCACATTAACATAGAAATATAGTTTGTCTGTTTGAACTTTACTGCCAAGAACCACAAATTTTCCCAGGCAACAGACCACATAGGCCTGCAACGGCATAAAATTAGACAAACTGTTACCAAAACACAAAATATACAGTTGCTGATGAATTTATCATCCTTGCATAAAAACAGATGAAACCACTTTTTTTCTGAAGTAATCTAAAATGCAAAATGTAATAAAAGTAAAAAAAAAAAGTAAAAGTAAAAAAACAAAAGATATAATAAAAATATCAGACTTTGCTTTTGACTGAATATTTTAAATAATACAACAAATGAAAATAGTCTAGACAAAAACGACAGTACCGCTAAGTTAATATTTTGTTGCTCAACCTTAAAAGGCAATCACTGCTAATAAGTGACTTTTGTAATGATAATCTCAATGACACGTGTGTAGTCTGGCCCCCTCTTCTTGAGCAAACTGCTCCAGCTCTCTCGGGTTTGAAGGGTGCTTTCTCCTGAGTGCGTGTTTCAGCTCTTCCCTTATGTTCAACAGCCGTCAGATCAGGGCTCGTAGAAGTCCACTTCAGAATAGTATAATATTTAGTTTAGTAATATGTTTTGGATCATGATCCTGTCGGAGGACCCATGACCTGCAACTGAGACAGAGCTTTCTGACACTGGGCAGTCAATAACTCAGCCAAGTTACAAATTTGTACTATTCTGCGAACCAAAGGACAATTTCCCAGAAGCATTGTGGTTTCTTAATCTGCATTTTAGCATATTTCAGTCTGTCTTTTTAATGTTTTTCCTTCCACAATGAAGTCCTCCATGGAGCACATTTAAACTTGACAGTCAAAAATCGACCTATGGTACGACCTGGCACTGATGTACCTTTAACATGCTGACCTATAATCTTTCTGATCTCCTCAGACAACTCTTTGCTTTCTCCATGTTCAGTGTGGTGCACGCAGTGACACCAAACAACAGTGTGACTATACTTTTCTGTACGACTGACTGAAGATTTCAGAAAACAGTTTGAAATATCACTATAATCCAGTTATTTCTATGGTTACCATCACTTTTACTGATGCCTTTTTCATTTTTGTATTAATTAAGATCTGTTGTTTAAAATGTTTTATTTCCTTTCTCCCCCCCTTCATTACATTTGTCAGTTTCAAGTTATTTCACAAGTTAACTGTGGTTTCTCCAAATTCATCCATGTCTATATGTCTATATGCAAGAAAAGAAGTGGTAGCAGGAGGAAAAAAGGTCTAGGCAAAGTTGATATTTGACAAGAGTCAGTTACACAAGGATACAGAGAAAGAGAGAGCCAGCAGTGACAGGCACCTCAGGAGGTGATTGCTACCATCTGTGGGAAAGAGTTGGTGGGGGCCTGGGAGAGCAGGGTGGGCACTCTGCAGCTACACCAGTTTGCTTTGGCACCAGGATTAAACACTACATCTCACTGCTAAATTACACGTGGCTCTCACACATGCACAGATGCAAGGAGATGCATATGCACACTCACACTTGGCCTTGGCCAGCCGCGGAGCATTTCCCAAGATTTTAACCCAGCTGACATTCACACTGTTATTTGACACTTTGCTGTCCTTAACATTTGTTTCACCATGTTTCCTCTGTTGCCAGAGAGCCTTTATGTGTGGCTTTATAGAAAGTAAATGCATCAGTCCCCTGTGGGCTGGCGAGGGACCAAAGTTGCAATACTGACAGAGAGAATAAAAACAAAGAGCAAGGCTACAGTATAAACTGGCCAAACATTGTTGTCGAAGCCAGATAAAGGAAGTTACTCTTGCTTCAAGCCCTTAAAACACACACGCACAGCACCAGCATCTCACGCTAACCACCCCAGACGCATTATTTCATAGGGTTGTTGATTTTAGAACATTCCTTGGCTATGTAATTATTTGAAAGCACAGGAGGTTTCTTTTTCAAAATCACTTTCTTTCACTCAGCAACCCCCTTTCAACATACGCACACACACACACACACACACCTCCTGCTCATTTGAGTGTCGTGCTGTAAGTAATTGAAGTGTCAGTTCCCTGTTAGCCTCCAGCAACAGGCGGTGGAGGTGGGAGGTATTTTAGTCAATTAGCAAAAGGAGGAACACGGCACATACATGTAGTAACATCAGGGCAACACTGGCTTTCATTCTGTCTCCTCAGACTGCTGACAGCTACAAAGCTGGACCTGCAAGTTCGAAGTGAAAATTCAAAGCATTCTAGTAATGTTGACTTGGTTCTGCACAAAAACAACACTGAGGTACAAGAATAAAATGACAAAGAAGACATTCTGCTTCTCTGTGGCAACTAGAACGATGTATTTTTAAATTATCCAAATGATGCGACCTCACAAAGCATGCTTTGAATGTATGCGTGGTGTTAGTAAGAATGATGTCTCTTCTCACTCAACAGGCCTAAAAAGTATTTTGACGAACCTGCTGTATGACTCGAACATGGGCCTGACCTCGACTTGCCCTTGCTAGGAGATTTGGGGGGGGGAGGTATTGTGGAAAGGCAGAGACCTATTTTGAAATTCTAATCAGCATCACATAACCACCTGCCACTCGTAAGTGAGAGAAATGAAGAGAGGGAGGAAGAAAAACAAGAGTGTGCTTCTGTGGTCTTCAGAGTTTCCACAGATCTGAGAGCTGAGTCAGTGCCTTGTTCCTGAGCGCACAGGCATACACACACACACACACACTCCTCTTCAGAATCACACTGCTCACCCTAAAAACGGTCCGCATAATATCATCTAATAATTTCTAAAAAGCAAAGATTGGGCCATCAAAATCCACCAGCCCACTCAAAAGGTCTGTACAGGCTTGAGACAAGATTCACAACTTCAAAATCTGTTATGTTTTTCACCTGCTACAAAATTCATGTTAATGCAACTGCTGCTTCCTATATGTATGATCTAATGACATCTATCATTTAAGTCAAAACTTAAGGGTAATAACTAATCTGAATTTCATTCAACTGATTCAGCTGAACAGAATACCATATCAATCATTCTCCCCCCCTGGGACCAATATGTTAAATTTACTATTAAAAATATTCAACACCACATTTAAAAGCCGCATCAGAGTAGGAACACCGCGCTCTGCTACAAACCACAGCTCCCCTGCAATTTAAACAGCTTTTAAATGAGCTCTGTATCTAATGTTATAAATGCTTACTAGTGTGCCTGGTGCAACAATGGGAGCAGGGGACTTGGCTGGTCCATTGTGGATGGATGGTGTCTGGCCCTGGGCTCGTTATGTCCCAAAGCAAAACTCTGGACTTCTTACAGGCTGAGTCCAGATGAGGGAGAGGAAGGGCTGGAGAACAGAACAGCTTGATGTTGCAGCCAAACAGGGACAAGATGGCCCCAGACACAGAGAAAAGTAGACTGATACCACGCCACCATAAATTGTCACACAGCCGTTGACTCCAGAAGAGACCTCTTCATCTTATACGGTGACTTTGGCAGACGTGATATACAGTCATGTTGCAAAGTTAACATCCCCTCTTTTATTTCTGTGTTCTTTTGTGTAATCCTATTACAGTGGATCTCAATATTAGGGAAATACAACCACAGATAAACAAAAACAATTTTTTTCACTGTGCCATTATTTATTTTACAAAAATTAAGGCAAATGAAAAAAAAACATCCACTTATGCACAGCTCTCTTAAGTTAGCACCACAGCATTTCAATTGGGTTGAGGTCTGGATTTTGACTAGTTCATTCCAAAATCCAATTTCAACCAAGCTTTAGCTTCTACAATACTCTACAGTATAGAGAGGAGTTCATGGTCGACTCAATGACTGCACGGTGCCCAGGTTCTGTGGCTGCAAAATAAGCTCCACATCATCCCTCCACCTTTGTGCTTAACAGTGTGTATGAGGTGTTTCTGCTGCAATGTTGTGTTTGTTTTTTTGTCAAACATGCCGCTGGCCATTAAAGCCAAACAACTCCACTTTGGTCTCATCTATTCTTGGAACATTTTACCAGGAATCTTGTGGTTTGTTTAGATGCAGTTTTGCAAACCTCAGTAGTGCTCTAATGTTCTTTTTAGACAGACCCTTTAGTTAGACCCTTCCAAACAAACTGCACTTGTTCAGTCTTCTTCTAATTGTACTGTCATGGACTTTAACATTCAACATGTTCAATGGCTGGTAGGGTTCTGTGTTTTTCTATTTCTCTGAGCATTGCATGGTCTGACCCTGGGCTGGGGTGAATGTGCAGGGATATACTCTCCTGGGAAGATTGACAACTATGTGAAAGCTTTCCACTTGTGAATAATCTTTCTCACTATAGAACGCTGAAGTCTAAATTGTTTGGAGATAGTTTCATAACCCTTTCCAGTTTGATGTTCAGCAACAATTGCTTCTCTAAGACCACTGCATATAGCTTTCCTTCTTGTCAACACACACCTGAACACTCCAGACCCGCAAACTGCCAAAACCTGAGCTTTTATAGACATCTGCACACCTGCTGATGATCAGTTGATCAAGAGCTGATGATCAGCAGCACCTGGCTGCAACTTACACCCTTAAAACCTATGGAAGCAGTAAGAGGGTACTTATATGGCTTTGTTTGTTTGAGGTTGCATTTGCTTAATGTTAAGATTTTATTATGTTTTAACACAAGAAAACACATAATTAAAAGAGGGGATACTAACTTTAAAACATGACTGTACACATTTATAAGACATTAAATATTTACATAACAGCACTGATGAAGCCAGTAGAAAAGCCAATCTTCCTTCACAACAGTAACTAAACCGCTCTTCTCTTCTCATCTCATCTGTTTCCTCAGCCTGTGTGGTGGCTCAAACCGAACAGATAAATCCCAACTTTTTCCATCATGTCTCTCTCAGTACAAACAGACACGCTCCTTTACGAGGCAACCCTCTCTGACTGCTAGAGTTGGGATTTCTAAACCAATGTCATCAGGCAGGATTCATGGTGAGGGAGGCAGCAGATGGGCGTGTGTGTGCATGGCTTGTGTCTGATGTGTATGTGAGCTTGCCAAGAGCACAGACAGTAATCTACATGTCAAACATTTATTGAGACCAGCAAACAACCAAACCAGGTCCTTAGAGACAATGTTATTGTTAAAACCTAAGTCAAAACTGATAAGAGTGCAAGAAAAGTCTTGCAAAATCTTTAAACTCACCCTAACAATAATGTTAAGGGGGCTGTAAAGGGGTAAAATCTGCCTACCAGACACAGATATTTCTCAATGACTGACAGACTCAGAGGTAGGGTGGTGTGAAACAATTATTGATTTGGCTCTGCGTCTGCCCACACTGAATTCCTCATTACCCACAAACCATCTCCCTGTCAACTTAACCTTGTCACCACCCCACAAAGGATCATGACCTCAGCCTGGCCCTTTCAGACCCTCCTTCCAACTCAAACACCCCCAGGGCCTCATGAAGGCTCTGGTGACACCTAAGGGACTCTTGCCTCTATAACGTGCCACTTTTATGCACTTTCCTAGTCTAAATACTTACACCTCGCTGCCATAGTTTTGTGCCTCAGGGCTCGTGCTGCAGCTCGCCAACATTTATGCACCGTGTCAGAAAGAAAAGCAAGCTGAGAAATCAACAAGGGGTGGGTGCATTTTTAAATGCATTTTTTAATTTTTAAATGGGCTTTAAAATACACCAGAGAGGTTCTTTAAAGGCTCTCCTGCTACTTTGCAGATATTTTGGAAAGAGTTCTACTAGTTCTAATAAGCTATAAAGAGGCATTTGGAACAAGAAACTGTGGACATCTGGGATTGACTATTTGGTGTGCCCGGATGTGTGATCAGGTATAGCATGCAACTTGCAAAAGACTTTAACTGCCCTGTATCTACACTGGAATGAGGTCATCAGAGTTGGCCATAGCAGTTGTTCTATTTAGTCCGGAAATCATGGATACAAGTGACATATCGTTCCCACAGAATAGAGATCTATGAGAAATGGGTGTAACATTTCGGAAACAGCTATGGGATATTTGAAAAAGGGTGTGAGAAAAGTATGAAGGAGAAAACACTGAGGGATTTACAGGATATTGTTGTGAAAAGGGCTAGGTGGATGTGTATGTGCCTGCATCTGTGAGTTGAGTAAGTGAGGGTGTCAAGGACAGATGAGAAGCCAAAGGCAGATTTCAGAGTACAGAGTGAGGGAAGACTGGGTTTGTTTGTCGGCCTTGCTCTTCTGGCTGTCACTCTGGGTCACCTTTAAACAGATCTGGCACTGTTCAATGCTAAATATGAGGCTCAGGCCAGCTCACTGGGCAATTACAACATGTTAGAAAAATATACACTGTTTTTCAGTTTTCTACCCCTGTTTTTTTTTCTTTCAGGCTGCAATTTTATTTCATCATGGAAAAAGGTTAAAATGGGGACAGTGGTTTCTAATATGGTTTTATTTTCCTACACTAACAAATTTTTTTGACAAGCAAAATCGATCTGAATTAAGTTCCACCTCAGTCTATTTATAGTAATAGAAATACTGTAAAACTTACAAAGAAACATCCACATATTAGAGAACGAATTCGTGCTACAAACATGCTACTATGACCTGCATCTAAAACCCCTGTACACCAATAAAACTCATGTGTGCTAAATATCACATCAAAAGCCTCTTATTACAAAAAAAGCTAACCCAATATAAATTAACATTAACAAAAATTGCCACATAAATTACTAGAATTTTACTTGGCATGGTTACAGAGCGCGTCTGTATGAGTTTTACAGAGCATGTCAGGAGGTACAGACAACACTGCCAAATAACATTCTTGGATGACTTAGCTGCAGCTGTGGGCCAGTGACTCGAGTTGTTGTCATCCACTGTTTGGACATGCTTGGGAAAATTAGTGCAGTTTTTTTCATGTAGAAATCCAGTAAACATGATTTTGTTAAGAGTAATCCTGTTTCCCTGTACAGGAATGGTAAACAGAAGAGACTGATGGAAAGTAAAGGAAACTATGGGCTTTTGTTTTGAGAGATGTTGGCAAAGTTGCCAGCTCAAGCACTATGTGCTACCAGAACTTCTCACCTGTATAAACACAAATACATCTGGTGTGTCCTGCCAGCGCTCTTAATTGTTTGCTAATTGCAGTCAAACACAGATTTACATAGCTAATCGTCTTCTTCTGCTCTCCTCTCTCTTTCCCTGTGTGTGTGTAAATTAAATTTGCTAGCCTGACTTTACATTGCTGTCCCCTTATCCTGAAAATGGGTGGTGAAAAGGTCATGACTTGTTTTAACAAACATTATTCTCTAATATATAACTGCATGCAATGTATTTATTTGTCTCCTTGAAGTAAGAATGGCACACTCTTATCAGATACAGTAAAAAGTGATCACACTGGTGTGTGTTTCTATATTTTTAGATAAAGATTTTAAAGATAAATCTAAGATGTGAAATGTGATATAAAGAATTCCAGGTAGAGGATAAAACTTACGCAGACATTCGTTGGCCTCTCGGGCATTGGCCCTCTGCCATGGCCGGTCATAGTGAAAGGGCTTGCAGCGGTCACATTCAGGTCCTTCTGTGTTGTGTTTGCAGTCACACACGAGTTTGCCTTCCTTGTCTTTCAGACAGCGTGAGGCGTGTCCGTTGCATTTACACCTCCCACCCACCTGAAAGTCTCCCACAGCATAGAAATAAGTTGGCAGTGTTGACGTCACTGCCATGGGGTCATCGTCTCTCCCTCCACTGTTGCTTCCAGCCCCCAGTCCCAGCTCCCGTGGTAGCTGGGGACGACTGAAGACAACACGAATATCTGTGACAGTCACCCAGTCCTGAAGGACAGGGCTGTTATCAAAGTCTTTGCCAGAGGGCCGTCCATCTAGAGTGCTGAAAGCAATAAGTCCTCCAGAAAGTGGGTAGAGGTCAGTGTGACCATCTGTGCATAGAGCCTCCTGCTCATTCTGCTTGGTAATGGTTGCTTTGTTGGGCCGATTGTACATACGTCGGCACTGTGAGGAGTAGAACTGGTAGGGCATCCATGTTTTTCCGTAGTCCATGCTCTTGTAAATTGCCAGGGACTCAGGTCGTGGTGAACAGAACTGCAGGCTGACATAGGTGATTTCAAACTTTTTACCCAGGGAAAGGGTCAGAGTCACGTTATACGGAGAAGTGTTCAGATTCTCCGACTGCCAACAGGTGAGGTTGTGGGCTGAGTTCAGATCAGTGAGGTAGGAAGCAGGGTGGGCACGGCGTGGATCAGTTGCATCACAGATCTGGCAGGTGCGTACAGAAGGACGATCGTCGCCCCGCTCCACCACGCTACAGGAACGTGATGAAGGCCGACCACACACACTGGACACCATCACCTCCTTGCCGAAGGCAGCATTGATAAACTCAGGGATACAGCGGCGGGCTGCGCCTGTGTCATCATAGCAAGGGTCTGGAGGGGTCTGCTGCCCTGCAAAGGGATTGGTGGCACTGTGGCTGGAGGCTGAGCATACCAGGAGGCACAGGCCCAGCAGGCACCTCCAGGGTTCCCTCATCCTGCTCAGAGGGCCTGTGTGTGAATGTGTGTCTGTGTTTATGCACAAATGAGTCTGTGTGTGTAAATGTGAACGTGAGAATGTGTATGCGTGTGTGTGTGACCCCGTATGTGTATAATTGTGAGTCAATAGGAGAAGATTGTCTGAGCTCAGTAACCGTTTACTTCAGGCTGACCAGAGCCATTCCTGTAAGAGAGAGAAAAAAACGGAAAGGTCAATGTCGTAGACATATTTTTATTATTAAGGGATATAAAATAGAAAGCAACACTGATTGAATTTAAATGAGGAGAAAATAAGTTCAAGCATTTTCAGAAAAAAAAGATATTTGCCCTTATAAAAGGAGTTACAATTTAATTCAGTGACTGTTTTCATTGACTAAAAGACTGTCAAAGGATAAGACAGCTGGACGAGAGGCCCGAGAGAAAGCATGTGACCATTTAAAAAGAGACATTAGTGGCTGCAAGTGACTGCACCCTGAATTTCAATTCTGGTCTCTCATTCAGTACTTCCTTTCAGGTCAAAACTGGCCAAGCCTTCTAGTCATGCTTGAGCGGCATGACAGAAGTCACCCTATAATCCCCGGTGATGCTGCGAAGCAGTGGACTGTGTGTGACCCTGGCCAAACTTCTGCTTTAAGAGTTGGTCTTCAAAAAAGGAAACTACTTTATATATGAGGACATAACTCTACCTTTAGGCACTTACTGAGGACTTTGACAGGAAATCAACCACTGCAACACTATTGTTACAATGTGCTGACCCCAAAGAGGGCAGCATTGTATTCACCCATCGAACCAGAAAATTCACCAAAAGCAATAGCTAATTATATTCTGTATTAGAAGACGTGAAGCTATGAGACTCCATTCAATCCTTTCTAAACCTCTGGGTCAAGGCACCTGGATGACATCATTGATATGCTCACAGCTAGACAAGGGGCCTCTCTATCCCAAAAAGAAAAAGACTGAGGGATGCAGGGAGAGAGCTTTGGGGCTAAGAAAAAGAGATGTATATGGCCTGAGGCTTTTCCTTCCTAATCCCCTTTTTACTTCCGTGGGTGTCAAATCTAGAAGAACCTCATTTCAAAACGGACAGCTGAGGGGTTGAGAAGGCACCCCAACCCTCTTTGCGAGGTATTTATTAAATTACAATGAATCACACCCAGCTCCTCCTACCGTCATTCTCCCTCTTATACTACAGCATCCCTCTTCATCTTGGTAGAACAAAAGACCGCCTCTGTATCCACTTCAGTCAAGCAGGGAAGGCAGACAGACGGATTTAAGGGGAGTCGGAAAAACAAAAGTTTCGTTCTTTTCTTGTGTGAGGGGTCCAAAGCTAGAAACCCTCAAAAAGAGCCCAGTGGCCTGGTAAATAGGACCACTCTTCTGTGCTCAAGTGCTTAAACCAGCCTTTTGGTCTCTGCTCCTATTGGATGTTAAGGGAAAAGCGTGTGAGGGAATTATACAAAGAAGAAAGATAGTGAAGAAGAAAATGCCACAAAGTGGAACTATGCCAGTCAGAAAGTGGTCTTCTTTACTGCTTCATTTCAAGATTCAAGATTCAAAAAAACTTTATTAATCCCAGAGGGAAATTATTTTGCCTTGTTACAGTCGCTCTCAGTTAAAAAAAAAGGAAAAAAAAGAAAAGAACCACAACCAGAAACTAAGATCAGCACCAACACAGAATACTTAGACACAAATACACAAAGCACAGAATATACAAAATCAAAAAACATGATAAGAACAAAGAAATCTCAAAATGGATGTATTATAATTATGATTGTTGTTCTCCCCCCTCTCCTTTACATTTGCAACTTTACTGGATAAAGAGATAAATAGTCACTTAAGGAAAAATACTTCAGCATGAAAACACTGCACAAAAAATCCTCTGTTACAATGTTCAAAATATGAAAAATTTATCGCATGAAATGGCCTGCTCAAAATTACTCGGCTCTGCCAGAGCAGTTAAGGACATTGATCAATGAGGTGTCTTAGGACGAAGAGGTTAAAGTGGGCACGCAAGCAGGAGTTCATGAGCCAAGGCACTCCATCAAAAGACTGGCCATGGTAAAGCTGGCAGGCCTGACACCCACTGCGGAAGACATGGAGAGATGGCTGATGGAATTAGCAACTCATTAACATCCAGACCCAGCTTCCTTCAGCATCATGTTCATCCAAGAAAAGGAACAATGGAAGGACTGAGAAAGAAGAAGGAGTGATAGGAAAGAGCAGCAAGAAATTATGACAGGTAAGGAAGGAAAGAAAAAATCTGGAGAGAGAGAATTACTCAGACTTGATGGACATGTTGTTGGGGGACTGAGAGGAAGGTAGAAACTGTTTATAAAAAACCAAATCCAAGCAGGAAAATATTTGACAGAAATGAGAGGCCAGAAAAGAGGATAAACAGGCACAAGGAAAGAAGAGTTTCAGTAGGTAAGAAGGGAGAGAGAGACACAGGAGGGAGAGAAACAGTGAGGGGTATGACAGTGATAAAGCAGAAATGACTTGAGGGAAGGCAAGCGAGGACAGAGATGAATGGAAGCAGTAGGAGAAAGAGGGAAAGTGACATAGATGGAGGGGGAGTTGAGAGAAGGACATAAAAATGAGAGAGGGAGAGACGGAGGGAGAAACGGAGGGGAGACAGATTAAGGTAGAAGGACTACATCGGTCTCCGTCTGGACTTTGGATGACTAAATATGGTGCGGTTCGTGTGCTGCTGGGCCTGCTGGGAGATTCTTCCAGGGTCTGGTGCTGTCAGGCGCATCTGGCAGAGGAGCGTGTAGGTTAAACAGAGAGAGAACAGTGACATCGCTGTTTAATTCCACTCTGTACGCCCTCTAAAATAGATGCTGGCCTTGCAGCTAGTGTTAACAATTCTATTAATTCTATATCACAACAACAGCTGCACAATGTGAAGCAGTTCCACTAAATCTGTATGAATCAGTAAGCAATGCCTGGGTGTCAGCACAGTGGTGTAGCTGGCTGACCTCTGAAATACTAAGAATCTATTTCAGCATGAAAATTGTGTGCTTTCAGCATTGACAGTGTGTTTAACAAGCCACATGTTTCCCTCAGTGAGGGTAGACATTGTCTTTCATTAAATGTGGTTGAAGTAGCAACAGCTGGAGGCCCATGTATCTGTCTTTCTGCAGAAGACAATGGATACCACACAGAAATGATTTAGTTGCAACATTTTCAGGAAACTATCGAGGAGAACTTTGAGCTTTTCCAAAAATAAATCTATTTTCATTTGCTGATTTAAGCATTTCTTAAAGACCTAGAAAGCAACATTTTGACATTTTTGGAATTATATTTTTGCTGTTTTTAAGACAAAAGTGGTGACAATGAATCAGTAAAACCATCCTTTTAAGTTTAATGTTAATAAATGTATTAAAGTTGTTTCAGTCAATGTACGTGTGACATCAGCTTCAAATGCAAGTTTCGATTTTTGATATTGACTAAACTTTTATTTACGTATTGTCTACAGATTGAGTCCTTTAAATTTAGATCCAACCCCACAAACATACCACCATCTGGTCTGTTAAAAGACAAACTGTTCCTGTGTTAGCTAAGCCACTTTCAAGTGAGTGCAGTGACAAACACAAACGGCATAGCTAATTCATCACT
>JAUBNQ010000011.1:8131858-8152466 GCA_032353495.1 Ctenopoma kingsleyae
TCACACACACACACACACACACACACACACACACACACACACACACACACACACACACACACACACACACACACATATGCCTCTGCATCTGGAGGAAATGTGTGGCTGACAGCAAGCCTGGCAGGGTGCAGGGAGTGGCAGGAAGAAGCATGTGACTTTTTGCCCCTGGATCCTCTTCCCACAGTGAGAAGAGACATCTTGGGTGTCACACCGACGAATGACAGGTATTTTAACAGGAAAAGTAAGAACACACACACACACACACGCACAGTTTGTCACTGAATGAGAAAACCCACAGCTACTTAAGTCAGCAGTAAGACAACATTTCATTCTCACCTCTAAAGTGGAGACAATGAATGAGTAAGTATGTGAGTGTGTGTAATGTGGGTACTTTATCACACCACATCCATTTGCTGGTCTAAATATAAATTCATGCTGGCAGAATAGAATTAAAATAAAAGAGAGAATAAAATTATATTTCATGTAAAATACCACATTATTAATCTGTTAATCAAGAAAACTGTTATATTTGATGTGTAATTGTGTGCCAGATCCTCATATGCAGCCCCACAAACGCCTGCAACAGGAAAGGTGATCATTCTTATCTCATAGCTCTCTGACAGCTTCAGCAGCATCACGGTTGAGAAGAGCTAATTAGGCTCGACTCATGGATGGTTGGGGATGGGATGGATGGTTAAAAACTGAAATGGAGGAACTGAAAGAGAGATATAGAATTACTTTCCCCATCAGAAAAATATGTTGGATGTCTTGACTTTACTCGCTCAAATGGAGCCTGAACTGCGAGACCCTGCTTTTCAAAGCAGAAGAAAATGATCTGTTTATATTACTTTCTCCATTTACTTGTCTGTCCCTGTGGTTCATGAATACCATATACAACTGCACATAAAAGTAAAAAATCTCCACTATGTTGCCTTGGATTAAGGTCCACATCATGTGCCTCCAGCTGCTCCTGGCTCTACCTCTCTCACGACGTTACTGGTGGAATCAGGGTGTGATGCCATTAAATACTGATGATTAATTTGAAAAGCAGGGAAGCAATGGCCATGCTCTAGATAAACAACTCCTCGCTTCAGCAGACACACTCAACTAAAACATTTCCCCAGGTTTCAACTTGACGTTTCACATTCTCTCTGACCTCAGTGAACAGTGAGGATTCAGAGGCCTTATTTGTGGACTGATTCCAGTCATTTGCGGTGAGAGTGAGAAGTAGGTCATGTGGCTGATGCTGTTCTGTGTAGGGGCATACTTAAAAATCTAGCAGTTAAGATAATCATTCTGTTTGGGACTCTGGCTTTCACTTCAGGCTTGTTGCTGCTTAAGACTAGATGAGCTGAGAAAGTCTGTGGCTCATCAATATAACAGGTTTCAGTGTCAAATCAAGCTAATCATTACTTTATAAAATTAATAAACCACAGAAGAACTAAATAAAGCTGCCTCACTTGACTTTATTTCTCAACCTGATGTGTTTGATAGAACACATTAAGATCAGTGTGATGAACAATTTAATTTGTCTGAACTTTGCATAGTGTTATATTTCAGTGTTACTATGGCTCATTAACAGCAGACAAAAAAAAACATGCATATTGAAAAAAATACAAATGCTTTTCAATATGCATGTGGAGGCGTCTAAACGAAAAGGGAAAATATTAGAAGTGACAATCGCATTGGGAGACTTGGCGAGGGCAGTGCCCAGGAAGACGGGAACCGAGAAGCGCTCTGCTTGCTTTGGCATCCGCATTTGGCTCTAAATCCAAGTGGCTATTAAAGCTCACTGGCTCCGTAAAACCCTCTTCTTGTGCCTCGTATTAAATACTCGGCGCGGGCTGTTTTTTTCTCACTTTTTCGCTGCGACCCACCGGCCAGTTGTAAACCGAGGAGGCTTGACACCTGTCTTCGGCGTCTGCTGCTGTGATCCAGCGCGCCCCGGTGATTCAGCGATCCCAATACCCACTTAGGACAGCAACCTCAGCCTATAATAAAGTAATGAAAGTCACTGCTTTCACTTAAAACCAACGGCATGTAATGGACTGCCCGTTACAGAAAGTGAGTCACTTACTTCTCTAAGAAAATAAGTGGTGCGTAAAATTCAAATCTGCTCTCCACAGAACATGACCATACTGGGTGAGTAATAAACAGGCACAATGATCCGCAAATTATACACTTACCCCAGTGTCAAGTCGTGAATGTCGCTGTCTCTGGATTAAAAAAAAAAGGATTTCCGCTGAGAGAGATCCACACTAATTAGCCTTCAGTTTCACTTGAGGCAAAAAATCGTCCTATCCACGAGCGAAAGTAGCTCGTCTCTCGCACGATCGCCTGGTCAAGATGTTAAAAGCACGAGAGAAACGTGTGCAACATAGTCTAAAGTGAGGGGACACCGAGGAAGAAGTGAACGACTGCACCCGTCCGCGCCCGAAGCTCAAACAGACTGAAAACTGTCCAACACGTCCATAGGTTGTAAAGCGAGCCCGGGGTAGGCTACTCCCCATTAAAATCAAACCCAGATTTCCCAACCATGTGTCTGTGTGTGTGAGTGTGAGAGAGATGGAGAAAAGGAGAGGGAGAGAGAGATACAGTGAGAGAGAGATGGAAAGAGAGGACTTCTACCATATAAGTATAGAAAACAAATTACAGGTATTTTAAACGTATAACTTATACGTTTCTAAATACCTGTAATTTGGTGATGCGTATAATTTAGACATGTAGCCAAAATAACATGCAAACTAAAATAAACACTTCGCCAAACTATCACTTGCTTCAGGAGTTTTTTTCCTTGAACAAGACAACTGTTCTCACTTTTATGACAAATACCTCTGCCGCTTTACGGACTGATTGTTACCGCGCTGCCTGCTCCAAATGCCTCACGGCTCGCTGTGTTCACAGGCAGCCATATGGAGGTCGTAATGAGAACACACCGTTTAACCTGTTGAAACAGAGTAGGCCTAGCGGGGCTCCGGGGCCCACAGAAACAAGAGGCAGATGCAGAATGTTACAACTTATTAATCCTAATAATAGTCACATGTTGGTTTCATTAGTTTACGCCTGTGCGTCAAGGCACTAAAATGTTGACATTTTTGATGGTTTTATTAATATGTAATACTGTAATAAAAGTAGCATCATATTAAATATATAATAATGACATTTTATTGATCCCCTTGGGGAAATGATCATGGTAATGGCTCGTTGTGACATCAGGAGTACGGTCAGAAAGAGGATCTCTTTGGCACAGCATATGTGGCCCTGCTTTCTCTGCTATAACAGCAGAACATTAACTCATTAAGTGCATTCATTTGGCTTTATATCCTCGTCTTAGTGTGTATGTTAAAGATAATGATGTGTGTTTGCAATTTTATATAGACTATCAGGGCTCAGTGTGCGTAAAAGCGCACTGAAGATGTCACTGCTTTACATTAACATTCAGCTGGAGTCAGTGGTATCGGATTATATTAAAATCGATTTATGTTCTTTGACAACAGGAAGTTAAAGGACATAAGTGGTGATTTTTGTTCAAGGCATTAATGTGTTTTTGGTTTTCCTGTTACAACTTTCAGATCGCCTCAGTCAGTCAAACCTGAGCACCAGAGCTAATCATTCTGTAAATTCGTGCAGAATGACGTGTTACGTTTGTAAAACTAACCCTGCAGAACCGCGAGGACGGCCACAATCTGTTTTCTCATTCTGTTAATTTATAGGCGACAGCCCGCGTGTTGCTCTGTGTGTTTTTACAGGTGCACCCTGCCTACTGACGGCTCATTATTCGTGCCGATCAAATCCCGAGCACCTCCTGGCTCCGCTGTAAGCTGATCAACATTCCTCCTGTATTTACTGTACCATCCTCTGGGGGGGACGGCCCGGACCGGCCCGGCTCGACTCGACTCGGTCTGCGCTTCGGTGTCTTTATCCCAATAATTCACCTCACACAAAGACCATTTAGACCATGTGCTCAGACTCGCGGGTAATTTAAAAACAATACTGATTCCAATCCTGTGCGTGTGTGCGTGCGTGCGTAAAGCCTGTGTCAGAAAACACCTGCAGCCAAAACTAATTAACTATGTTAATGAAAAGGGAGAGAAAAAATGAAACCCTTTAACACAAAGGACGTCTCCCTTTGTGTTTAAAGGGTTTAAACACAAAGGGAGAAACCGGTGCCAACTTCATCAAAAAAGACTAAAATCAATTACATTTCATCAAATCAAGCCAGAAAAAAAAAGATGAACAAGTGCGAGGCTGTGACTTGAAATGAAAAACCGCTACAATTTCTTCAGGTAACTTCCCATATCTTCACATTTATTAATACCCATTTTACTCCTCCGGCCTCTTGCCCTGTTACTTTATTGTTTGATTTATAAAAGCCCAGTTCATTCATTTCAAATTCTTCTCTCCTAGTTAATATTTCTTCTTAGGTAAATCAAATCCTAAAGTAAGGTTTTCATCGGCTTTATTTTTATTCACCTTAACTGTGAACTATCCCATGGCCTGATAGACACATTTTATCAGCCGCTCTCTGGGTTTTCAAATAAAATAGTTGGGTTTTTTATAATTAAAAACATTTAATATAACATCTTGCAAAGTAGAACAGCAAGTAAAGACACTGAAACAATCTCAGCAGGTTTTCAGTAGTTTCCAAATCTGCAGTGTAATAATACTGTAAATGTTTTGTTCGATGAGAGGACAACAGATTCTGCCGTCTGCCAGCTTCCACTCATTCAGCTGTGTGTTTCTAGCATGCAGTGATGTCCGTGGGGCGAATTTTGACACAAATAAAGAAGCTCCGCCACTAATTTAATTGGCACTAATTAATTTGGGTAGATTATCTCTCCAATCTCAAGTAGGAGACATTAATGTTACAGACAGAGAAAGATAGCAAGACTAACAGGCAACACACTCACTTGCTGTCAGATGAGATTCAAGCGGGGAGCTCTCCTCGGTCCTTTAGTGTTGTTGCACTTGGATCAGTCTGATTTTGTCTGAAAAACAAGCCACAGCACTCTGTTCACAGCTCGGGGCTCTCAGCGTTGGGTTCCCCGCGGCGGACGCCCTGGAGAAAATGTCAGCCTCCGCATTTTTCCTCGCTCCATTTTTTGGCTCCCCTGCTGCAGGGCGCAAGGAGAGATGCTTACCTTGTCCAAAGGGAAATCCCCCTACCTGCTCTTCAGTGAGGCCAGGGCGCCCTCTTGTGACGAAACAGGCGAACTTCTCAGTCAGAATCCTAACTGATCATTCTCACAGTCCAATGTCTTATCATTTTTGTCCCCATAATAACGAGAGTAGATTAAATTCAGTTACAGTCTAATTAAAACAAAGAAATTTAAACTTACCATAGCAAGTAAAGAACTGTAGAAAATATCACTGCTGCACCAATTTCCAGGACACCTCAAGAGCCAGAAAATGGGCAAAGGAAATCACCACAGACCCATCTTCCCAAACACCAGACAACAGAACACGCTCTGTAGCATTAAATGCTTGAATCGGCTGCAGGCATCACTAATGCTATTAGATGCATTAATCTGTTAAAAAGGTCTTAAAATAAAACAAGAAAAACAAAATAAGTGCATAAATCCTGAACCCAGGCAGTTTAAACAAATTATTAAACTAATCAAAAGACTTCCTGTTATTTTTGATCACTCAGTGGACCTGTAGGAACATAACATAAATCATATCTAAATCACAAGATATTTGTACTGTGTGCTGTTATTAAAGAGATCACATCACTCCATGTACTGCTGTTTGAATTTCAAACTGTTCTTCAACCATTTGACACATGTCCTCTTGTACTTTTAAAACATGTCTACATGTTGTATCTGATGGATACTCTTGTGGGTGCAGCACATTTCAAGTGGTTAACACTTCATAAAGTATAAAAACCCTCCACTTGCCTTTGAGCTATTCAGCATGCGTGTAACCTTTAATTGCTCTGCAGAGATCATCTTTAGCATGTGGTTAACATATGAATTATGCCACTATGTAACCTCATGCACCTGTCAGGGAGCAACTATCTGGTCCACATGGAAACAAATGGACTTCAACTTCAAATGTGCCATGTTCTTGTCTTTACATCCAAGAAACTGACAGTATTATTAAATTTTTAAAAAAAATTCAGACCAAAAGTTGTTCTTTATTAATAACGCGTTATTATATAATTTGATATGCATATTTGTTACTACTCATGTTTTATAGTGCTTGACTTATTAATAAGTACATATCATTATATGGACTGAATGCGCACAAAAGTCAAGATAACATTCAAGGTATCAAGTTGTTATCTGAACTTTGTAATCCTGACATAGACTTTTTGTTGTTGTTTTATCTTGTTAAATTGACTGTTGTTACCTGAAGATACAGAAATTAATTGCTGGCATTTTTTTTTTTAATATTTAGCTCAAGCGCATGAGAAAAGTGAATAAGATTCAATGCACAAACAAAAAAATATGTATATCACAAACCCACACACCTGACAGTTCTCCCACTGTAAAGATGCTGTCGCCTGACAGGTAACTTCACTGCTCTGCAGACTGCTACTGACACCAGCACAGAAAAGTCAGTGTTTCTGTACAGAAATGTGAAAGACTCTGCATATACATATGTTTCTAAAGAGGTCGGCCAAACACAGAAGCACAGTGGAACCCAGCCGACTGATAATTAGATACTGCTGGCAAGAAGCCCCAAGGATGGATGGATTGTTGTAGGGGCGGGGTTAGGGGGAAGGTTACGGCATTGTTTGGAGGGAAAAGAATGTCAGAAGACAGAAGGAAAGAGAGACAGAGACAGAGAGAGAGCACTGAGGGCATTTCAAACGACATTGAAATCTCATGTAAAAATAAACAGCTTCAGCCCCTCTCAGCACACCCCCGTTTATAACAACAGCAGCTTGGGGAATCCCGCCTGTTTACTTTCCCTCTGCCGACTCATCTTAACTCAAGACGGTGTGTTGGCGTTATTGTATACATCCTTTCACACACTCAGGGTTCAGCAGTCGCTCTACTTCAAAGAGCCGGGACCTGAGTGGGAATGGAGGCGATATTAACGGGTATAACACCAGTATGTCCTTGTTCAACGTGGATGTGTTTGTGCAGAGACACACAGTCCTATTTCTTTGGGTGTATTGTATCAACATGTCAACATTAAGAAACGAGAACAATCAATAGCTCTTCTGCCAGTATTATTGTTCCATCCATCATTTTGACATCACACCACTGAAGGTGGTCTCTTCCCAGTTCGCACTGATGACTCAACCGCAGAGGGTTTTTAAATGAGGAATACCATGAGGCCACAGTTAGGAATCTACAGAAACCCAAACTGCAATCCTGAAGACTCAGAGGACGTGAGCTGGCCTTAGTGTGTACTTGTGTGTATGTGTACAGTTCTCACTACAGTGGAATTATTTTTGTGTTTGTTTGACAGCAGCGACTGTCCAAGATGATGGTGGGAAATTGGCTTTCCCACTTGGTGTGTGTGTGTGATTAACCCACAGGGAAAAAAGATTGCTTCAAAGTATGTGTGTGTGTTTTACATGTATACATGTCTGTGCATTGAGGAGGGGGCTCAGGTACCTCTCTGGTGGTATTTAGACCCTTCATTTGTGTGGAATCCAGCATCATTATCCCAAAGTGTTGCCAGCTGGAAGTGCTTGGGAGTTCCCATTTGAACTCTATGTGTGTTCTGAAGATGCAGAGTAAATCGAAACACTCTAATGAAAGCTCACGTTCTGGTTCTCATTCCGCCTTGATATTCATGAGCGGCAGAATCTGGCACTGTCTTGCCGATTAGCTAATAAATTGTACGGCCAGGACAATGCCACCCAAGGCTACAGAGCTGCTCTATGAATTAGTTGTAATCCAGTGAGCTGGAAGTGGATGATGGTGGAGGTTCAGTTCAAGCACACTGATAGTAAATAATGACCAAATAAATCTGCAATCAATTAGAAGAACTTTTAAATGTTTCAGTATTTCCCCCTGCCTGTCTAAGTTCATCAACATCAAAAACGGTAATTATTACCAGTTTTGATTGGCAGGTGATCACTGTTGGCAATTGGACTAGAGGCAGTAGGTGGTATTTCTATAATGCTTATTGTTTTGCATTTTTACTTATATTTAGCCTACTAATATTTTTGTATTAAATTTGGAACAGATATATTATGCATGGTTCCCAGAAGATGCACTCTACTGATTTTGGTGATCTCCAGCTTTTCCCTTTGTGGCATCATAAAGTTGGCGTGGTTGGTTTTTAGCAAAATGTCTATATAGATTGCAAATTGAAATTTTGTAGCCTACAGACAATTTTGTTCCCCTCAGCTTGCACTTTGCTCATGCTTCCTTTGCTTTCAGCACCATCATTAAGTCACAGTTTGGCCAATACTTTGGTTTCACACTAAATGCCTGCAAAAACAGCACTGTGCTTCATTTAAATGTCAGCTGGCAAGTATTAGCATGCTAACATGCCAGACCACAGACCACAGCCATGGTAAACATTACACCTGTTTAACATCATCACGTTACAATTGCAGTTTTTTAGAAATATTAATATGTTGATGCTAGCATTTAGCTAAGATCTTTTAAGTCTACAGTTACAGCTTAAGTTTAAGTAGAGCACATTTGTGATTGCCTTGAAATTACTGCATGTTCCAGACTTAGATGCAGAACTGAACAAAACAGAACCGGGTTTTCCAGGTTATCCAGCCTTTATGATCAGGAGTTAAGGAACACATTGAGTGCTCTTACCATTGAGTAAGAGTTACTTGACCATATTATAAAGCACCATGTTATCGAAACAGTCAAGTTGTGCACAGGTTAAAAACATTCAGTTCTGGTTTATTTCAAAACAACCATTCAAACAACGTCACGTTAATAGAAGCCCCAAGCCTGTAAAACCTTGAAAGGTCACCTTTATGCTCATCTGGGTTCACATTCAGTAACCACAATCAGATTATGTTAACAGATAACACAGTCTTCTAGCCACTAGATGGTGGTGTTTGTCTAGTCTGACACATTCCTCCACCTGTTACAGGGTTTGCTAGTCAGGTCAAAGCAGGAGTCCTGTTCCACATGATGTATGCCACATCCAGGAAGTCAAACTTTTCTACACTGACACCAGGCTACTGCAGATAACTGTCTGAGCTGATCGCATGTGTCCTATTGGAATTAAAAACTCTTCATTCATTCTTCATTCAGTGCGGTATTGATTGTTCAAGAATTTAAGTCTCAGTGTAGCTCTATGGAGCCTCAGTGATTGTCTTTCTTTAGTAATTTCTCTTTACAGAAGAGGTATTTATATTATCAACATGCTTTGCATAATGCGTAACTCACACAAAGAATGTTTCTTCTCACCAGTCGAATAATATCAATTGATAAGGACATACAGTATGTCTTTCTTGGGAAATTTTAAAATGTTACAATACAACACAAACTGGATTTTATTATTCAGATAGTGTGAGCTGGTGTTTTGTTTCAGGGATTAAAGGAATATTATCATTTCATTTCATTACATCTCACTCAATAAGAGAGTCTTCTTTTCTTTGCCGTTTCTTAAATGACACACACAAAGTTTTGGGTAACACTATGAGAAATTCACTTGACAATTGTCCAGCCAATTACCAGAGTATTACATTGTCTTGGTCATTCTGGTCTCTTTCAGTGTAACATGAACCATTCCTAAATGAGACTAAATGCCCTCTGTTTCAAACAAGTTCATAGCAGTGTTCCCATGGGGTCAACCCTTGTGCACTTTGAGTTGAAAAGCATCCCATTCGGCTCTCCCTTTACATTCAGATGCTATTAAGTGCATGCAGGCAGGCATGCAACAACACACACAGACTCTCTCTCACACACAGAAACCTGCCCCCTTTGAGCCTAAACCTCTATAGCAGTATATGTCCATTCCCTAATTGGTGGTTCCTCTTTCAAAGGAGTGATTATGTGTGTATGTGTTCTCTCTGTACAAGGCGTCTCGATTCAGTTCATCTCCAACGCCAGAGGGGACAAAAGAGGCACCCGTTCCTCCTCTCAGGGCGAGGGGCCGTTGACACCAATAAATCCCCCTTTACACTTCCTCCCCAGTGTGTTGGGGTTATGTCAGGAATGTCCTGGGTCCTATTGTCCCCGGGTGCTCTGTTTTTGGTAACCCATCATCAGGCATTCTCTGCTGCTCACAGTGCCTCCTCCCTTCCCCTTACATGCTAACACACACACACACACGCACACATACATGAACACTTGCACACACTCACATCCACACCCCCTGGGCTGTGTGTCCCCTGGTCCCTCACTCTGAATAGACCACCTCGGCTGAATACGACAGACAGGCGGGCGTCAGGACATCAGGTTCAGCAGCCCAAGTCGTGCATGGCGGCCCAGTGGGGAAAATACAGCCAGTTATTCTCACCTGTTTTCTTTCCTCACGCTCTTTGTCTAATGGGAGAAAGAAAATAAAACAATGGTCTGAGTGTTTTAGACTCCAGTCTTAATGCCTGTTCTATCATTTCAGAGAGATTGAGTACGCTGCCCCCCTCACCCCTTTTATTGTGATCAGTGTAAAAAGAAACCTTCATTTGATACTCTGTTGTATATAATTAATCTGTCATGTTTATGGTCTTCCAGGAGTTATTTTGTGACGAATTCTCTTGTTACCAGTGTGTCTCAAGTGCGTACATTAGTTGCTACATGTGAACAGAGTGGACAACAGAGAATGGGTCTTAAATTGTAGTTTCCAGCTGTCTTATATGTGTAATAAAAGCGGATTATCAATAGAAAATAAATTATCACAAGTTTAAAACTAAACAGTAATTCTAATGTTCTGCAATGAAAATTATATTATTGAAATGTATTTCAACTAGTCCCTCTGCTTCAGTGATTTCATTTATATTTCTAACACTACTTTGTTCATTAAATTACCTCATTGCTCAGGGGACAACAGATAAACAGATAAACTGCTTCCTGTTATCAGGAGAGCGACAGCGTCAGGCATTCTTTAAATTGAGGTCTTTACACATCATAGCAACTGACGTGTAAATGATCCTGCTATCTATCACTGCAGCATTCACGTGCTGCATCTTTTTCGTGTACGTGCAGCTATGTTTTTGTGAAACACATGTTGAAAGTATCAAAAACCGAAGCAGAGGACAGATCAGTCAGCATCAGACTGTTCTAATTGAAAACACTGCACTTGGCTGATAAGATCATTACTCCAATTTCCAAAGTCAATGATCACTTCATTTGTTTTTCCTTCACTAACAACAAATGAATTAGTGAGTTGATAGATTTTCCCATATCTTTTGCAAATGTGACCAGGATCAGAATGCCTTTTTCATCCGTGTACACACTCACCACCTCATTCTTTCTCTCTCACACACACTCACAAACCTGCTCACGCTTACTGTACACAAGTTCAAATGTCTATAGCTGCCACATGTCACACAGTCATTTGAGACATCACACATCCATTTATTCTGGCCTCATTTTTAGCTACATCTGGTCCATTCACCCCAGTCACACACAAGCTAACATCACATTCTGATGTTGCTGCTGCTTCCTCGTGTCACCTGGCTGCACTGATGCCCACACTACTGCCAAATACCAGAGAATTTGATTTGTTTCGGGGGAGTGGGCAGTGTATGTTTTCTGTGTGTGTGAGAGAGTGTGTGTGAGTGAGTTAGTGGGAGTAGGTAGGTTGTACACATGTTACGAAGCGAGGCGCCATTGCAGCCTAAAAAACTATTAGGCTCTGTAAATACACACTGTGGCGAAAGTAAACATTCTCAGCATGCCATCTAGGTGCACAGAGGGGTACCGGGAGACAGCCGCCGGACAGGCCGTGAGGGGGAGGTGTATGTGTGAGTTTGTGTTACTGTATATGTGTGTCAGCAATCAGTAAACTGAGAGGAGGTGGATATGGAAAATACAAATTTGAAATGGGGAAAACTCAAATGTGCGTATAAGCAAGATGGCATAATCATGATTTGAGCGGTCAAGTGAAACTCAAACAGTTTACCTGTGCGTGTTGTTATGATCATAGGACTAATTATGAGTCAGGAACACTTTAGGAACACCTAATGTTTGTGCGGGCTGATGATGAGCATTAATGTCTATCACATACTTTTATGTGTGTTTCAGAGAGAGGGAAAGCTGTACAGTCACAGTGTATGTTGAGCTCACTTCGGAGGC
Source organism: Ctenopoma kingsleyae (assembly GCA_032353495.1). Classification (NCBI taxonomy): domain Eukaryota; kingdom Metazoa; phylum Chordata; class Actinopteri; order Anabantiformes; family Anabantidae; genus Ctenopoma; species Ctenopoma kingsleyae. The sequence continues at coordinate 8,144,035 of JAUBNQ010000011.1, forward strand.
ATAAAACATTAGCTCTGTGTCTCGTTTGACTGACAAGTCAAGTTCCTGATTTTAGTTGGATGAGGTAAAGATGGTAAAATCATTTGTGGTTAGTGTTATTTTTGTGTCCATACATTTTTGGCCTTAAACTTGATGACCACAATTCACAGTCCGTGACACCGGCACGTACCAAACACGGCCCATAAATTTCATGCATGTTTCCTGACTGGTGAGGAAAAACACAGGAGAAAAAGTAAAAATAGGCTGTTCTTAAATGCTTAAAAAGATGATCATTGATGCAAAGGCACTATTTCTGATTTTGACACCCATGCTGGAAATGGGCGAAAGCACAAGTAACCATGGAAACAGAGCTCAGAATATGCACTATTCCCAGCCCTGTGAGTGCCACGCCACCCGCAGCTCTATTTTTAGACCTTACTTTGGGCTTACAATATCTGTTACATCTAACAAGAGTTAAACTGAGTAATCAGCAAGCATGACTACAGAAATGTGACTCTGACACTGATGAAAAGGTTAGTAGCATGAGAGCATATAGAGTAGAGCAACGAAGCTCTTACTGCAGGCTTTTGACTGCTGTGTGTTTAATGGAAGCTCCAGGGACACAAACTACATAGAATACATACCATTTACCTGATTATTACATTTAAAATCACTGGCACTAACAAATTAAGAGCATGAAATGGAACATATACATACTCATAAAATGAATTACGTAAATTGGGTTCGAGGCAGGAGCCAGTATGTAGCCTTTTGTCTGTACTTTATGTGATAAAGCCCTGCTTGTCTTCACAGGCTGCTCTTCATAATCTTCAGATTTATAGCATGCTGATGATACCAGCCAGACCTTTCCACCTGACAACGTATCCCTAACATTAACTGGCAACCACTATTCAGAAACTAAGATTTAAGTAATGATGCCTATGTTCATAGCTCTTTGTGGCATTGCCTGCATTTTCTACCAGTCTGCTTAATTGTCATAAGCACCTCTTGTTGGCGATGACTGGAGTTTGATTACAATCACCTGTTATTTGACTACAGTCACCTGTTGTTTGCCTGCAAAGATGCCCATCGTGTTGATGTAACGGCATGTTATGAATTCAGTGCCCCGCTGCTGCTGGATCCAGGTCAGGCTTGTCAACTCTTGCAGTGATGGATGGTTGAAATCATGATGATCTACTAGAAGCATGCTTGAAGAAGACTTCCCCATCGCACACACATAAAAACACAAATACACATTTCAGACATAACTTTGGTGAGAGAGGTCTGTAATTAACCCATCAGGATGTTTTGGTGGTTTTGAGAATGACCAGTCATCTGAAGACCACCAGGAAGCCTGAAATGAATCTGTGAAAACACACGTGCACACTCACTACTACTGCACAGATACAGACTTTCTCACATACACACACTGTAGGCACGATCAGATACATGCCTTGCTTGTTATACAACATGAACAAATGACACCCGTACACACATGCCTCCAGACACCACGAGCTAGGGTTGGTGGTCTAACTGCTGGGTATCAGCTGCGGTGTCTCCATTTGTGTGTGTGTGTGTGTGTGTGTGTGTGTGTGTCTGTCTGTGTGTGCTCCATCTAATACCCTGTCATCATCAATAACCTCAGCAGTGCTGACTCACTGGCTTTTACAACCATGGGGTTTGGCCCTTACTTTCAGCCACAGACCCTTGTGTCTGTGTCTGTGTGTCAGCTTACTGCTCACACGTCTGAGATGTGTGCACACACGTGTGGCTGACTGTGTGCATCAGTGGCACTGTGCTTATTTTCACACTTAGTCTTCCGTGTGGATGCGTCCACGCTGGTATGGGCGTGTCTTTCACATCTTTGCCCAACTGAAGGTCACCATAGACCCTTCACCGCTCACTCACTTACGCACCCAAGTCATTCCCAACTGGACCACAAGCCATCATAATAATTGACTCTCATCAGGAGACAAAGTCTTCACCACTAAGTGTATCACCCCGCCCCCTCCTATTACTCGATCACCCCTATTCTAAATGTCTCCAGGCTTTTATTAAATCCTCCTTACATGCAAGTAAATATATAGCTTCCAAATATACTAACCACTGTTTATTATTGTGGAGTCATTGTAGCCCGCTGTGTCAGAGATCTTTGCTGATGAATGTGGAGACAGGCTGTGTCAGACCATAATGATGCTGAGTGTCTGACAGACTAAAGGCCACCACTGTCTTGACATTTTTATGGACAGTTTATGAATGCAGGCTGCACTGACATGTCAACACTTCACATGTGGTGCTCTGATGGTGTTGATGGAGACACTTTCTTAAAGATTTCTCAGCATAATGTGTCAATCCAACAGTCTCTTTGTAACCAAAATGACTGTAAATTAACATCAGGTGAATTTTAGGAGTTATGATTCTAAAGAGAAATGAAAATATACATTTTAAGGATTGTTTAAAGTAGTAGTATGGTCAACATAGATAGGTTTTGCATAACATGAAGACAGAAATCTCTGACGGTTACGGTATGTAAAATACCACATGGTTCATTTTTAACCTGCGGCCATGTTATTTGTTTCTATATTAACTCTGTATTGAAAAGGTTTCTATTCTTAGGATGGGGTTTATTTATTGGATGTACAGTAACAGTCTAACTTTTTTCATTTTTCTTTGGTATCAGAAGGACCATCATTACATCATTACAACATCTGTTTAATTAGATTTGCGTTCAGGGACACTACTGAGTGGATTATTTAATATCTGTCACTGAATAGTCACACTGACTAAAGTAATGGCGCATATATACAGTTAAAACTGGGTCGTTTCTAGTAACTGAAGTACTTTGCGCTTGTACTTTTTGAGGACCTCCTCGGATCCCCTCAAGGACCACCTAGAGGTCCCGGACCCCACTTTGAGAACCTCTGATCTGACTGGCTGGCAGGGTCTGTTTCTAAAAGGTGCGCACCTAACTGGCTGGAGCCAGGGCGGCGTATTGCCTTTCACACGCTTCTAAAATACTCTCCGGGCAGAGGCTGAAAGGGTTACTGTTTCCCAAAGTGCCTCATTCTGCGCAGTCGAGAGGGGGCGGCTGAGTGGCGCCGACGAGTCAGAGACGCAGTTTCTAAAAACCCCGAGACATCATCAAGAAAGAAGCTGACAGTAAGGAAAGCAGGCCCCCTCCTGCTCCCTCTCCTCTTCCTCCTCCTCCTCCTCCTGTAATGGCATGCTGCCGTTCTTCTCCTTTGCTTACTAAATCCCCTCAGTGGTTCTGTCACAATAACCGGGCGGCAAGTGTCAAATCCAACTCTGGCCGCAGAAACACAAATCACTTTAACGCTCACAAGATGCGTTCATTGGAAATCCTACAGAAGCTGCTTTTAGCTTTCAGACATTCAGTCATAGCTCTGTTTAAGTCGTTGATTGTGTTTAAGGAATAATATAAACACTATAAAAACACCCTACTTGCAGAAAATGACTCCTCGCTTTGATTTCTCAGGACTTAATTTCCCTGCGCGTCTCCAGCGCGTTTAATTGGCCATATCTTTTTAACTTGCAGACAGCATACCCCAGATTTCCAATTAATAGTCTGCTAACGTCAAAAACAGTTGACCATTGTTTTATGGGCTTTGTGTTTTTTTTCTCTCCAGGGCGGTCAGACTTGAATAGGCGCCGGTCTGCTCCAGTCCACCTCTATACAAATACCTCAGTGGAACTTGTGTGGAGCTTCCAAAGTAAAAAGCACGGACCCCAGACGCCCCTGGCTTGCGCGTATATGCTCACCATTTCATCATCTGACACTGTTTGAAATGTCTGAATCATATTTTACCCATTATGTTAACACCTTGGAGCCCTGAAACGAGCGTGTGCGCAGACAGGGGAGATGAATGTGCGTGACCTCTTCTCTCTCTCTCTCTCTCTCTCTCTCTCTCTCTCTCTCTCTGGCTGGGACAAATGAATGCCAGTTCTGTGGAGGCACTTGAGGTATGTGTTGCGCATTACACAGTGTACTAAATCAGCCCTTTCTAAAATCACTGTGACGGCGTGGAGCGTCAGGCAGTCCACACAGTCACTGACGCCACGTCGTTCTGTGCAGTTAATAACTCCTCTCCACTTCGGAACACAACCGTCTACACTGCAAAAAACATCAGTCTGACATTAATTTCTATTTTCATCAAACATGACTCAATCGAACTTGTTTCCAATCCAGGACGTATTTCAAGAAGAAAAAATATTGTTCTGACACACACAACCCCGGAGCCACTAGAAATAAGTGAAATCAGCCACCAGTGGACTCATGTCATGGAAAGATTTCAAGACTTAATGACACGTTCAGATGACATTTTTACAGTGTACACGCCCACTGCATATAGACACTCGTTGTAAGCAACATGGCTTGACACTAATACATGTTGAAAAGATAGATTTTATTGCTAAAACGTGTAACCATAACATGTACACTGATATGTTTTACTTTTTTGTTTATTTTTTTCTCATTTTTAGAAATATTCAAGTAGACATCTCCCATATTTTTCTGGTATACTCTGCTATTCTCTTTCCTTATGCTCTATACTCACAACCGTTAAAATAATAAATAAAACGTACAGATTTGTTTATTTCTACAATACTATGTATTCCAAAAAGCTGAGTTCACGCCTTTATATATATCTTTAACCTCAACTTTTTTTTTTTTTTACAATTTAATTATTATTGATATTAATATTATACAAAAACTCTAGGCAGCATCGCAGTGAAATAACAGTCAGCATCAATGTTCAGTTGAAAAACAGTTCACCTCTTGGAGAAGTGTAGCATATGCATTCCATCTTCAATGTCATCTTCAATGTCTCATAAAAAATATCAAAAAGCTCTTCCTTATGAAGTGCTCGTGTTCTCCCAAAAACAACGTTTCGGGTTTGAGAATAAAATATGGTCCTGGTTCAATTAGAAAAAAAATAGCTGCATTTTTCTTAAATATGTACAATGTTGGTATTTCACTTAAAATGCTATATAAAAAAATAGATTTGCTATGGTGCCCACCTCTGTAGAGAGTTAACAGTGCAATAGAAACCGTATTTCCAGTCCCCTCCCCCCCCCCCCCCCCTTGACCACCACTACGTCCTTAGAGAAAATCAGCACGAACACTTGCACTCTGAGATGATTGGGTATTGTACCTGTATCCATGTACAGTATTTCTGTCTTAGAAACCCCTGACAATACCACCGGAGAAAAATCTTGTTGATTGACTTGACTGGTTTGCAAGACATCCCCTCAGGGAAGGAGCAAGAGCGCTCAGAGAAACAGTTTCCCTCCTTGATGTAACGTGGCCAGAACCTCACGCCCAAATCCTTCCAGGTGTACACAACTGGGCAGTGCGTATAGGTCCACAGCCACAGCAGAAATTTCCTACGGGCCTTCTTGCCCACTTTTACCCTCTTTCCATATGGGGTCTCTGTGAGGTCCAGCTTTTTAATATCGTTAGGCATGGGCCCCGGCAGCTTCACATGGATTTCTGACGCGTTGAGGTTCACCAGCATGGGCGAGCTGATGGACATGAAGTTAGGGTCAAAGTTACTGCCGAGCTTTTTCCTCAGAGTCCTCTCGGCCAAGTCCTGTTCCCGGGGGTCGTACTCCGGGTCAGGGTCCTCCTTCAGGTCGGGCACGGGGAGGTGATCACTGGGCGATGGACGGAGACGAAGGAAATGCTGTGAAACTCCAAGGTGGACGCACAATAGCACGTAAATGAGTAGTGTTTGTGTGAAGCCCATTATTCCTCTTGTATAACTCACCGGCTTTTCTCGCGTAAATAAAATTCAGTTATTTTCCCGGTCACTGTGTTCTCTGCAGTGACTAACCCGGGGCTTCATAAATAGTAGAAGTTCAGTCACCAGCAAGGCGATACTTTTAATAGACCACGTCGGGTTTGAATGACATGAAGCGGAGTGCTTTGCTTTTTAGGGCTCCTTCAACTTTGCAATTTGCCCGCTGTTGCAATCTGCAGCGCGAATCGGTGTCCCTGTGTTTAGTGTTTAGTCTAAACAAAAAGGCACAAAACAGAATGGGGAAAACTCTATTCACGGTCTCTCCGGCCTCACCCCGCTCCCTTGGATTCACTTTAGGTTTCTTTCGGTTGTCATGGTTACTCCGGGGACTCGAAGCCACGACGAACTGTCTGCACTGGGTGACAGCGGCCGAGGCGAGAGCTGCATGGAATGAAGTGTTTTCTAAAGAGACAGAATAGATCCGGAGCGTCCCGAGAGAGAAGGGCGCACAAAAGAGTACTTCACCAAGTTTTAAATGTCACGCGCCCGGCAATGAGGGCTGCCTTGGCTAATGTTATTTTTACGCACGGCTTCTCCTAACGTCGCGTCGCGCTCTCAGGTTTGTCAAGGTCCCAGGGCGCACAATCCAGCCACTGAGGAAAAAGTCTATGCAGTCAGTTCCTTATGGTATTCCAGCCGTCGATATGTGCACCTTCCTGAAAATGTCCAAAAACTTGGAGAAAAAAAAGCGCCGCACTGGGATATAACGCCAACTTATGAAATAACACCCATTTATCTTTCCAAGGTATGTCCCAGATTGGCTGCAATATTCCCAAAAAACTCTTGACTGTGTATGTAACAGGAAACGCTGAAAGCGGATTTACAGCAAATTGCAGGTTCAGTGCATTTCAAATACAAACTGCAGGAACCCGGTAAACGTTGTTAGTTCAGAGTTCATTTCATTGTGCAATTGCTGAATCCTTTCAGAAAAGCTCCAGATTCCTCTGTCGTTGCATGACGAGACAGTCCATAATCTGGAGCCTTTTTGCTCGATCGGTGCAAGCGGTCAATTCCTGAGGGAGCGTCTCTGCTCCTTTGATAACTGGTACAGAAGCTCCTACTGAGTCGCTCCTACTTCAGGAGTCTGCGAGACTTGGCGCTGGAGAGTTTCTTTGCTTAGGCACACTGTGTGTGAGTGTGTCTGTAGCGAGTGGTGCTCAGTCCCAAGTTAAATATCCCCCTCCGACGGTACAAAGTGTCAGAGAGGCCTGCCCACCCCGGCCACTTTCACTATGATTGACAGTCCCCCCTCCGGGCCACCCCCTCCCCTCACAACGTGGAAAATATCAGCCACAATCATAAGGATCAACTGGGTCCTAAAGCACCAGTTTTATCCCATATTATTTCACAACACGAACAGTATTATGCGTATTGTGGAATTTCTGAAATGGCACACACATGTAAGTGCTGTGGCAACAGTTTGTCTCCCGTGCTTTTGATCAGCAGCGTGTCAGTGATGCACTAATAGGTTCAATACGCTGTCAATATTCAGCAGAAGCCTTTAAGAGTTTCCTTGGCCTGAACTTTCCCATGAAAATTGATGGGAAACGTTTAGTAGCTTGTCTACGGAAAAGGGGCATCACATTCCACCTTTGTTCATCAGGATTTGGGTCTACACAGGAATTGGCCGTTGAACTCAGGGGTCACAAAATAGGCGCGTAATTAAGGGCTATAAATGGCTATGGATAACTAAGCGGTGTCTTTCCCATGCTAAGCAGTCATTAGCCCATGCTGGACTTTTCAAATGTGCTTTAACTATATAAGTTCTCCTGTAATGTAATTGAAATGTTCCAGGGAAATTAAATTGATTCGCACATTGGTGCACCTAAACATTTTGCTTAAGGATAATAAACTCAGGGTTAAAATGACTCATAAAAACCTCCAGTCTGATCAATAATCAGGATTTAAAGAACTGTATTAATCCCAGAGAGAAGTCAAACAGCAATACATTAACTATCATACATAAAATAATTTTTACTCATTAAAATCTGTGTTAAAATGTTAAGATGAAGAGCTGTTTTCTTTCAACCTTTATCCTGACGCAAAGTTCTTCTATTTAATCTGTGCCATTTGGATAGGCTGACCAGTTTTTGGGGTATTTCATCTCTCCATTGTGCCTGTCTTTTGTAGTGGTCACTAGAGGGCGGTGATCCAGCATGATGTGGACCAACAGCCAGGGGCTCCTCAGAGTCCTCCCTAATGTTTGAGTGCATGGGGAAGGAATGTGCTCTCATAACTATGGTGCAGCTCAAGAGAAATTGCGCACCAACATCTAAAAAACAAAAACCTTTAAATCAACCTGGTGGTTTTAATGTTGTGGTGGACAAGGGTCAGTATGCGAAAAATTCAATGCTGGCATCAGAATACACAATGTCTCACATCTTGCTGCATGTGAGGCTGCATAGCCAGAGACCGGTCGGAGTGTCCATGCTGACCTTTGTCCATCACAACAATAAAATCACCAGGTGGTATTAATGTTGTGGCTGAGTGGTGTATGTCAGAATAAATTAATTAACTTGTCAGTTCTTAATTAATTTAGTGCTGTCACCCAGTGCTTGATCAAAGGGGGATTGCTGGGTTTCTCTCTGTATAAGTCTATAAGGTTATACAGAAATGTATATAAATAAATTGAAT
>JAUBNQ010000011.1:8166064-8179864 GCA_032353495.1 Ctenopoma kingsleyae
GTTAGTGTATTTTTGAGAATTTGAATAACTGTATTTTAAGATACAAGTCTGAAAATATATCGGCAAATAGGTTTGATTTTCTTTCATTGTTGCTATAATTTTAAAAATATTGATATCTCATCTTTACAGTGCTACAGAGAGTAAAGCTGACGTAACGCACATCATCCTGAAACTGGTGGCAGGGATGGCGTTATGTCAAGTATTTTCCTAATGCTAAACTTCATTCAAACCTGCTACATAAATTGATGGTAAAAACATGCCTTTGACATAGGCAACAGTAACATCGTTGTTCATCTCTGACGAGTCCACACTGTGGGCTTCATGTAGCCATGCCCACCACTTATACTCTGAGATTCTGTCTGCAGCTGCCCACCATTCAGTTTTCATCAACTGGGTGGTAAACACTGATGAGGTCATTGCTATATAGCATCTGTAGGAACAAGTGCCCTCTATTTGTCAGTTACTCTCATTCATATCAGATGAATGAATGGCTTTTGGGAGTGCATCATACTTGTGGATGAAGCGCCAAACTAAAACAATAAGCCCCAGAGAAAAACTGATCTGCACACGATTGAAATCTAAGCTTGTTATGCTCCTCGTGTCTCATGAGGTACGCCAAAATATACGGCTCCTGGTGGAATGTTCAGCCCTTAAAATAAAACAATGCGGTACAGTTAATGTCTGATGTACTACAAGTGGTCTATCTCTCAAACAGGAAGTGTTGAAAGGTCAGTATCACATAAAGATGTTAGTATTGCTCAGTGGGACACAAATGAACTTCCTACACTTGTGTGCAGTGATATTTTAAAAGAGAGAAACCCACATCAACAACCAAGGCTTTTATTTTGTAATATTCATTTATTGTTCAATAAAAATAGATTTTAAAAAAAGTGACGTGATGTCTCCTTCATGACTTTGCCTGATGAATCTGCCAACAGCTCCTTGTAAACATGGGGCTTTATATTTTGACTGCAAAGGGAATTTAAACCCCTTCTTCCCCTTCAGCACAATCCGACCAGACCCCTCATTTAACTTCACTGACATTTGACCTCTGTGTTGATGACTCCTCCACATTATTTTCACATTTAAAGCAGATACAGTACATTCATCCCTGGTCTTTTTGTCTATGTACATGGTTGGGTTTTCGGGTTGTGGCATTGGTTTTTGCAGTTGGTACTCATAAAAACTGCTTTAAACAATAGAAATAAAGAAATAATCTAAGCGCTAAAACAAGTTCATGCCATCAGCAAAACCAATTACAACTTATTACAACATCAGCTTGTCTTTATACAGTAGTTACACGTAAACACATCTTTGGAGGTGTAAGGAAACTAAACTCTGTAAACACTTTGAGAGACGCCATAGTAAACTCCCCCTGCGTCACGTTTGACATTATTATGTGAACCTGGAATGCTACGGTAACTGAGGCCAGGTCAGCTGACTTCACTCATCAAACTCTCCTCTTTTGGACCTTTATGGTGCTACATTTGGATATGCTGCAGATTAATACAATGCTTTAATGCTGCTGAACCTGGCTGACAGTTCAGAGCAGAAAAGTCATATGCTGATAGAAAAATAAACAAAGCACGACAGCTTGAAGGTTTACAATGAAATGTGGGGTCCAGTGTAAACAATGCACAGACTGTTTTGTTACAGCTGTAATGTGGTGAGGTTTCACAAACGGGTTACTGCAGTGTGAAGAGAGAAACCAAAACCTGTGTGTACAGGTTCCCAAAAACAGCAAAAGATAATGGTTTACATTATTAAGAGGCCTGATTCCTTGTGTAGTTAGAATGAATATGATTGACCTACAGTAAAAAGGCCAGTACCTGCATCAGTGTGTTGGTAATTGAGGCTGAATACATTCGTCAGAGAAAACGCTACAGACATACAAGGTGAGGGTGACATGACTTGTGGAATAGTTAAGCAACTAGTGAGCTAGCTGTTAGCATGTTTACTGGCGATTTGCCAGAACACAGTCATACAGTCTGTGTTCACACCTGGTTGTGTGAGTTGTTATAATGATATCTGAACAACTACACTGACTGGGGGGCTTGACAATGTTGTTTTTCAACCTTGAACAGCACTGTCAGTTGTGCACAGATACAGTGTGTTTGCTTCTAAAATGTTTTGAGTGAGGCTCAATTCAATTATTATTGTTTGATTAGTATCTTTTGGTGCATTTTTCTTTATTGTAAAACAATGACCTCCTGAAGCTCTGGGCAGAGCCTTGTGGAGCATAGCAAAGAGCAGCAGAACAGAGTGGGGAAAGGCTGGGTGGAGCAAAATTGGTTAATCTGCATATTGTAGCTTTAAGTACAATTTTTAAGGTGCTTTTACTTTAACTTGCATATTTTATTTCATTTTATCTCTACTATATTTTAAGGTAAAATATCCACTCATTTTTTTCCAAAGGTAAAGTTACCTTTCAGATTGATAAAGTTCATACAAAGAATGGTCGACTACCAAAAACTATATAGAGCAATTCAAGTTAGCTTCATCTGCAACAACACTGAAATACAGCTCATGTCAAGAGCATCAGTAATAATGATCCAATACTACAACAATGTACATTAGCACTGATGGGGACCATTATGCATAATGAGTAGCACATTTAAAATAATAAATATTATTTTTGCCTTTTGTAATATTCTGAATACACGACTGTTAAATGTAATGGTGCTATGCTTCTCAGAGAAAATAACAGAAGCTTACATGCTATTTTCAAGAATCCTAACAATATAATGTCAAATTTTGTATGGAGGTCAGATTAACATTTTCTTTGTTTTACTCATTTCCACTGTTGTACTTCACTGTTTACCTTCCTCTACGAGATTACAAGCTCGGCTCAAATTGCCCCACTGCCCACATGCCCCCACTTTGCAAATGATGGTGATTCCTCAAGACTCTTCCATGTGTCAACAGGGCAAAAATATTTTTTGACAGTGATGTTTTTTCACATATATCTTACTTTGAAGCAGTTTAGGAGACAGTTTGGAGTGTGAGGCTTTGCTTACACACGATGGGCCACTTAACAACTTGAGTCATCCCTTTCACACTAGATTCCCTTCGGGAGACCCTGCTCTAGACTGATGGGCACCACTTTCTGATGCATCTGGGAATACCACAGAACAAAACACAACAGGACACCGAACTGGTTAACTTTTAGCACAGCATGACCACAGTACTTTAGATGTACTCTGCACAATTCTGGAGGTTGATATGCTTTTTCCATAAATTAGAAAAATTAGTTTTCTGTTTTGAAAATCCAAATTAGCTGGTTTGTATTTTGTGTTACTTCACGAGATTAAATGATCATATTAGTAAGCTACACTATGACTGAGTCTACTATACAGAGAATTAGTTGCTGCAAAAGAAAACTAGCACCAGAGAGTCAGTGCCAGGTTCTAATACATGCAGCCTCCACCCTCCTCCCTGTCCTCTCTCTCTCACTCTCTGTAAGCTCTCTCTCCCTTGCTTGGCTGCTTCACTACCAGACAGTACAGTGGCCAAGACCAGTTGAGTGACAGGCTGACGGGCCAAATTGTCGGGGCCGATTGCGTCCCCAAGCGGAGACGCCAGCCCCCCTCTGTACTTCCTGCCCTCTGGGCCGGGTCCAGAGCCCACATCCTGAGAACATGGGGCCGGGCGGCTGCAGCCGACAGCTCTTTGGGAATCACACAATGAGAGAGTTCATAGGAAACGCCGTGTCCACGTGTGGCTGTGGAGGCGATGATGCTGCCCATGTCGTTTTGGCAGCATGCACGGCCCAATGTGCCGACGTCAATCATGCCAAAAGTCAAAGTGACACTCCATGTATCTCGCTCTGCATCACAATCTTTTTCTCAATGGTTTCTGAAAGCACAAAAAACTGTTTTCTCTTTGTTCCATTTCCTTACTGTTCATTTGGTGTTCATATGAGTGTCTCTGATGTTAATAAAAAATGTCTTATATATATGAGAACACATTTCATGGAAACAGATTCTCAGAGTAGCATTTCTGATAACAAGAACACAGCATCACAGCATCTGATAACATGCTGCAGTTGTGGATGGCAACACCACAGTGAAAGACAAGATAGTGTAGAGTTTTGTACAAATACAGCTGTTCCTTAAATTCAACACACATTTATCAAAAGAGATCTGCACATAGCATGAAGTCTTGAGTGTTTTCTTCTTTCCTCTCTCTCTCTCTCTCTCTCTCTCCTAAAGCATCACACTGTGGTGGCACGGCTGTGTTTCAGTGCTAGTGGTGAATATTCTTTAATGCGTACGCACAGTTTGCCTCTCAGCCAGGGGTTTTGAAGCTCCAGAGGACAGAAGTCGTCCTGAAGCCACTTTTCTCTGTTGTCTATAACCAGCACAAGGCCAAAGTGCTTCAGCTGTTCAGGACTGTAGTACACACACTGGTCTTGTTCACTGTTCTCCCCGCTGCTTCCGAACATTCGCCGAGACACGGTGTTAATTTCCTGCACCACCAGCTGGACCATCTCTTGCGCCGACGTGCCAGAAGTTACACAAAGCTAAAAGATGAGGAGAAGAAATCAGTCAGCTTTTTCCAGCATGTCACAAACACAATAATTTTAAAACGATTTACTTCACTTCATCAGTACCTTCACACTGGTTTCCTTTGGCAGGCCTGTGCGATACTGTGGGTAGACTTTGAGTGTGGCATGACAGCCTTTCCTGAGTGCAGCAGGCGATGGTGAGGAGAGTCTCTGGGTGCCGCTGTCCTCTGATAGTGTACGCGCTGGTGGAAGCTGTGATAGACAGCGCTCAGTAGAACAACAGCGGTCCACTGACGAGGGCCTGTGCCACCTTCGCTGCGGTGAGGTGGAGGATGAAGAACAAGTAGTGTGGTGGGAGTAAGGCTGCTGGTGGGCTGAGGTGGTGGAAGGGAACTCCAGGCTGCTAGTTCTCACACAGAATGCCTGTCTCTTCTCTGTGATGTGCAATAGCTCGATCTGCCTGCTGGGCAGGATGAAGTCACTGTCGAACAACTCTGGGCCCCCCCTGCGCCTTTCTCCACCACACCGAACTCCCCCTACTACTCCACACCTTTCACCTTCTCTTCCATGCTGCGGCTCTGAGGCCTGGAGGACGTCAGGTGTGGAATCCCTTAGTATTCCCCCTCCACGCCCACCCCCGCCAAGACATAATCCTCCTCCTGAGCTGCTTCCATCACTTCGCAAAAAGCCACGAGGTTCTAGAGGCGCAGTGGATGAGAGGGGTGAGGGGGGTAGGAGGTCCAGTTCACGTGGACTTTGGGCACGACTGGAATCATAGTCACTGTCGGTGGTGAGGAAGACTTCAGAGGAGCCTTCTTCGTCAGATAGTCCAGCAAAATCTGCACAACATGAGACAAATGGGCAGCAAATGTTATCAAACTGTTAAATTGCATTTGAAATGTTGTGTTCACAACAGTATTATGTAACTAGTGAATCTGACCTGAGTGCTTCCGGCAAGGTTCAGGTGAAGGCATGGGGGAGGGCATGAAGTCTGGCTGTGAGGAGGTGGAGGGAGGCTTGTCAGGCATCACTTCCTTTGAGAAATCAATAATCCAGCTTATGGAGATGCCTCCTGTTGGCTGCTTGTAGCGAGCATACTGCAAAGCGTCCATAATCCACCTTGCATCTCGCCACACCTCCTCCATTTGCTGTGTACAGAAGATGAGATTATAATAGTTTAGTAGTATAATAGTTTTAAATAGCAGAATACACATTATCAACCCTGAACAAATTCTACTGCAGAACATAGACCCCCCAGAAGTGTGTGTATTGCCCTTCACGTGCCATTACAGGTTGACCAGTACTACCTGCACGTGTTCTTGGACTTGCTGGTGTTTCTTTTTGGCAGCAAGAAGCTCATCCTCAGAGAAGGCCTCCCTTAGTGCCTGCTGGGACATAAGGGACTCCAACTCCAAAAGAGCTGAAACCCTGCAGTACTGGCCAATGAAACTGGGGCAATAGGCATTGAAGTGGACTGTGGGAGAAAGAAAATCCAGCAACAAATTGTAAAAAGCTGTGGCAGTAAATACAGAAATGCATTCAGAAAAAAAGCAGCCAGTGCCATAAATGTGATATACTGACCCAGTTCAAAGATCTGCAGGGGCAGAGTGAGGAAGCCAGAGCGGGGGGAGTAAGGATTATTTTGACCAGGCGCTGTGCACACTTCATCTGAAGGTGGCAGGAGGAGCAGGAACGACACTTTCTCCCCAAACTCTAATACTTCTTGGCTGTAGATACGGAAGTCCTGCGCCTGTTCACAAACAGAGACAATAGAGCTCACTGGACCTTCAGAACCTTAAATTGTAATCTTTAGCTTGATAGATTCTTTTCATTTTAAGATACATTTAATAACATTTCTGTTTTATCTGATAGACAGTAGTAGGGTGAATCCCTGGCTGCACTCATACCACAGATCTCACATTTACAGAGAAAAAAATCAAACTGCTAGGCCACCATGAAGTCAGTTTTCACTTGTTTAAATATCTTGAAAGTAGAACCAGACAGACAAACTCCGGTATTGGAATAAGAAATAAGGAATATGGCAATTACATGGTTTGCAATAATTAGGGGTTATTGCATATCACTAATACCCTGCTGGGCTCTATTGTGGAACAGGTCAAGACAAAAGTATCTTTCTGTTAGTCACATTTGTTTTTTTGTTTTTTTTAACATGCATCCCATCTGGAAACAAATTACTTAATGTTTCACTTATATTCTAATGACTCATCTACAGATAAATACACTTTTTCATGTACCTTGTCATAGTACATGACAGCATTATCTTGTGGATGGAACAGTGGGTGGTAAAAGGGTCAAGTCAAATGGACAATAATTGCCAGTGTGCTGGAATTCAAACCATTTTCTTCTACAGGGATCATGTAGAATTAGTGGTCTAACCAGAACTGGCTGACTATCTACTGCAATCATTTTCATTGCTTTGAGCGTTTGCTACTGCCTGCCTCAGGAACTTGGCTGGTTTCTACTAGTTCCATGGTATCAGTCAAAACTGTTCTACACAAAATACAAAAAAATGCATTTAAACCATAAAAACTTACTAGGCGTTTTGATTAAATCACACAGTTTAACTTGTTTTTAGTTTGACTTGGCTTTGTCCTAAATCTGACCTTATTGCCAGGGACATTGATGTGGGCCATAAGGTCCTTAATGGCGCTACGCAGGTCCTGTAGGAGGCGGTGTGGAGCACTCTGTATGTCGTGATCCATTTCCAACGACTCCTCTAGAGAGCTGAGAGCCTGCAGCCACTGCCACTCCTCTCTGAAAGGAACCCACATGTCAAGCACACAATCATAGAAAAATGCAGCTAATATATTGTTTTCATTGTTTCGCTAGTTTAGGCGTTTGTTAAAAATGTTTGAGTTGAATTTCACACAAACTGACAAAGCAACATTAGCTGAACAATGTTCCCCACCTGGACACATTGTTGTTGTCACGAATCTTGGTGTGACAGAGGACATTGGGAAGTTTCTGTGGCACCAAAGCTCTAATCTGCTCCACGGATGTACACAGTTTAAGGTAGCCCAGATATAAGCCTGGAGACAACAGTTTCCTGCTCCTTCTGTGATACGCCAGCTTCTCCTGAGAACAGCAGGTGCACAGAGACTAGATAAGAGAAGAGTCTGGTAGTACTTACTGCAGTTGTTTGTGTGGTTAATTCAAATTTTGTCTCTATAATTCTCCTTACTTTGTTTAAATTATGATGTTTTTGTGCTATTATCTCCTGAGAGACTTTAGTCTAAAGTTGCTCCAACTTGTTTAAAGTGGAAGTCAGCAATGCTAAATAGCCCATCAGCACATTTTTATGTATTTCATCATACAATTTGTTCATAACTGGCCGCAAAACAAATATTTCACTGGACTGTGGTTTTGCCAAAGGGAGTCTCCACCATTGTTTTGCAACCACAAGGACAAAAGAGCATTGCAACAATGGTATCAGGTTTACCGGGCTATATAGATGAGATTAACTTGCTGGCTTGGTTAGAGATTGTGGTCATTCTGAACATAACAGTCACACAGCATTTATTACAAAATACAAAACAACAGCAATTAACTGGATTAACATCATATCCAACATGCTAAAATCCAAATGAAACATTCTAAGTTTTACTGCCACAGAGAGAGCAACAAAAGTTAAGATAGCCTGAGATGATCAACATTCTTGTTGGGTTGGCAGGAATTCAAGATTTGACCTGACATTTTAATTAATTTCATGGAAAGTCAATTCAATATGTGTCCTTACAAATAAGGTGACAAATGGAAGAGGAGGGTTATGTTGATTACTGTTTCTCCAAATAGACAGTGTCTGCACAAGCAGCATTCGTAATTGGAAGCACATTTCAATTTATATTTCTATTGTTTCAGCCACAGAGCCTCATGTTTACTGGTTTTTGTGAATGAGAGTTTTAAACCCTGACAGCGATTTCAATAAATAAATATTTTCCAGATCTTTTGGGGACTGTTTGTTATTGCTTTACAATTTTTCTTCCTGCTGGCATTTGGGTAACAAAAATGCAAAGAATTATCCTGATAAAGCCACTGCTGACAAAACCTCCTACCACTTCTAACTGCTGTGGAAGCAGCCTGTCTCCAAAACAAAAACAAAATTAATTTGGTTTTCCAAAACCAAACTAATTTCCAATCACTGCCTGTCAATTCCTGTAGGACTCACATGAAGTGTGATGAGGAGCATGTCCAAGGCGGTCGGTTCTTCTGGGGATGAAATGGACTTGCGTTGAAGCTGGAGTTTGCAAAGCTGTGTCCAGTGCACCCCGTCCAGCGTGGAACAGGCATTCATATCTTTTAGGAGCACCAGCAGGGCATTACCATGCTTGTCTTTGATCGGCTCAAAGTACACCTGCCCAAGGTCCTGGGTTCCCAGCATTCCCTGAGTAAAGATATAAAATAATGTGCATACTGTACTAATCTTTTGTGCTTTTTAGTCTGGTTATAACAGGGATGAAAGCATACAATGAAAGTACTTTTTATATACTGTATTCACAAAAACATCAGATGTCAGAAAACCTCAGACCATGAGAACATGAGGTCATGCATTAGATACCACAACTACCACAATTTCACTACAAATCCATACTCCTAATACATTGTGTTATTTAGTAGATATTTATATATTTACTGAACATATTATTACCTGAAGATGGGAGACAGCTTGCAGCATCTTGAGGCGTGTCTGCAGAGTACAGGAACAGGACGTCTGGGACGGGCTGAGACACTGCTGCAGCCAGGGAATCTCCTCCCATAGATAAGATACCTGGTACACGAACAAGAAAAGACACAAAACTGTAAATTTATAACAGATTCAATAGCATAATCTTACTGAATATAATCCTTTACTGTGCAGTGGAATCTATTTTGGTAGTTGTTATCAGTTATGTGACTTGTCTGTTTGAGTCTTTCTTTGAGTCTACCTTAGTAAACCAGAGGAAGTCTTGCATGAGAGAACTGGAGTAAGAATCTTCAACTTCCACAATAGGAATCTGGTCCTCAGGAGTCACTAACACATTGTCATCTCTGTAGAATATGGATGTCAGATAAAGGCCTCTGGAAAGAAACAGAAAGTATTAGAGTAGATACACTTCAGATGCATTTGCAAATGAGGTTAATATAATAAATACACCTCGTTTAAAAAAAGACACGCCCACACTCAAACAAAGTCAGTTCTGTCTTTAATAGTTAATAAAGGTAAAAGCTTGAAAACATCTTTTTACACAATTCATGACAGTATCTACCTTTTCAAGCTTTTAACAAATTTGCTGGTGGGTTGGAAGAGGTGGCGCAGACTTTTGGATACCGAGTGCTTCCTGCCCTGTGCTGGTGCTTTGCACTGTTCTGTGTAGACAAACAGACAGAAAAGAGAGAAAAGTTAGTTTATTTGATAGCAATAGAATAACTAAAAATTGTATGCTGATTAGTTTAAGGCTGAAAATCAACTGTTGTTAGATTTTCCTGCAACAAAAAATACTTCTGACCTCATAATCTCTAGATATATCTCTTCCAGTGACAGGCTGTTACCTAATTGACAACAAACCTGACACATCCAACAACATGGCTGGAGTGGAATGTTTTTTGACATTTCATGCACTCCAGTGGTACTGCACCATTTGACAGTCATACTGGCTGCCAACAGTAGACTATGGGCCTTAAGGGAACCACTAGCTCATAAATCCCAGGGGGACACTAACTATGTATATATGTGTGTGTTTACCTGTGCATACTATAGCTACTGGAGCATGGCATGTCTTGAGCTACAGCCATATGAGTAGAGCCAAGAAGCTGTAGTAATTTGTGTGTGTGTGTCTATATGTGTCTTAACCCTTTGCCACTCACTGACAGGGAGGTCAATTAAGTCTGTGGGGACATGTTTATTTTTAGTGGGCCTGGAGGGGGTTGGAGGGGAGAGAGTGTGGTATGTCTGTATATGCATGCGTGTGTGTTTGTGTGGGCGCCTGTTGGTAAGATAACGCACCTCCCAACTCATTAGAAACCCCAAGTCCCAAACCCTACACAGATTCCCTCCCCTCCCAGGTGATCTTACTCCAGCCCCAGGCCACTTAAAGTCAATAAATCCCCCCATTCAGGACCCGAAAAGAACTATTTTCTCTTCAGGCGGACGAGCTGAGGTGGAGTAACAAGAAAAAACAGCACCCCCGACCTCTCTCACCTCCCCAAATTTCTCTCCACTTGCGAGTCTGTTCAGCTCCAGTCCTCTTGGCCTCAGTCCCTGTTTGACATTGAGTAAGACAGACAAGTAGGGCAGACTGCTGGGGTGCCTATGTTAGTCAAGGCCCCTTTCACAGTTTAATTAATAGTGTTTGGACAAGAGAGAGAAGGTGGCGAGGGCTATAAGCTGGGCTGCGATGGGGGTACGTACATGGACATGTGGGGGAGAGAGCTGTAAAAGAGAGCAAGTACTAGAATATTTGTGCCTCTTCGTGTACATGTGTATCTATGTCCGTGCCTGTCTAACTTTTCACTGTGTATATGTATGGACAGTAGACAGGACGACTGGCGGGCTGTGGGGGGGGGCAGCAGAAGTCAGTGTTAATTTATGCCCTCTCCCAACTCCAGCCTTGGACTTGTCTCTTACAAGAATAACAAACATGACCCCGGGACACGCCACCTTGGCTACCGTGCCTGAACTCTCAAGCTTAAGTCTGAAGAACCAGGAGCCACTCAATACTGACTATTATATTGCGTCTCGCCCTACTGCAAATATGGTAATGTAACAGTGGACAATAGTAGGTTAAGTGAGTAGCTGTGTTTGGGCATATGGGTGCGAGAGAAAAAAGAGGGACAACTTGCTCAGTGCTAAACTGCTAAATGCAGTTTGCTGTCATGTACAAGAGTCAGTGTGGACAGGTTTTGACAGTTATGGGACCAGCTTACAGCCAGCACTGTTTGGGGATATAAACAGCTTGAGTGTGAGAGAAGTTGATCTGCATTTTGTCACAGAGAGAGAGAGGTATTCAGCAGACGTAGGGCTGAGTCATGGAAAGACGCATAAGGGTGTGGGGGGTTGTTGAAACAGAGTTGAGGGTATTATTTTTGAGTGCCACGCTGTCTTAGGATGTATGGCCCCCAAAGTACTTGTCGTGCCTGAGATTGTAAAGTGTCTGTCAAGGTGAAATGAAACACAGCAATTGGTGAGCTGTGTTACACCTGTGAGTTGAACATTGCTTGTGTTTGTTTACACCACAAATATTTCAGAAATATGAACTAGACTATGGCTAAAAATTGAGATTGAGAGATTGTTTGTTTAAAAGGTGACAGGCGTAATAAAAATGACAAGAAGCTCGGGTTAATGTCAGAAACTCATACTACAGCTCAAGCTGCATTTCACTTTATTCTGTTACCAGTATTAAAAACTGAAGTGATCGTAACGTTGAGCTCCATTGTATTTGTAGTCAAGTAGTTTGAAGTAGTACTTCAACTGATAATATGCTGCAAGTCATTTAATTGCTAAACCCAATGGCTGTTTAAAACATTGAGTATAGTATTTATATTCTCAGGTAATAAAGTCACTATCACTACCAGGTTCGGGTGTCACCAGGGTCAACCATTCAAACATTTACTGAAAAGTCTTTGTGCTCCTTTCAGATTAACAGGACTGTCAAATTGATGCAAAGGTTGTTGATACCATGGCAGACACAGTTGCGGTGAGCTTCTTTGATCTGTCCCAGTAGCTGGTCTAGTGCCTCTTTCTGGCCACTCTGACGTGGAGCGCGGCCATCGATAGCCCTCCAACCTGCAGACAGAGATAAAAAGGAAAATATCAGATGTTACATATTAATCAAGATTCTTAGTGTTAATATAAAAATGAATATTCCCCAAGTCTGAAAAGTTGTTACGACAAAGCGGCATCAGTTCACCTCAAAAATTTCTCACTAACTGAAATTTGTTCAAGCATTCTTCGTGTCCCCTGGTACTCACGCTGACATTGATGGACCCAATGTACATTTTTGCGAAATATTCCTGTAAAGTCAATTTGCAACTTTTGAATAGGGTGTTGTGAGATTTCACATACACGTTCAAGTTTCTATCATAATAAATTGTAATAACTTTGGCTAGATTAGAAAAATATACTTTGTTTAAACCTTAATAGAAAAACTAATTTGTGACAGAATTACACTGAAGCCACAGTCACAGTGACTATTTAAATCATAAGATGCTAAAATACAAGTTAATATATTTTCCTTTTTAAAAAGAATTTACATTTGAGTCACCTACATTTTATTGGGCTGATTTAATACTTTCTCTCCAGTGTAACTAGACAGTGCTGACACATATTTTACATTAGTGGGATTGGGAGAGGCTTAATCAAACTATACAAGGAACCACCGAAATGATTGGGCTGGTCTTGGTTCTGAGGTATATGAGTGAGATGTGTAAGCCTGTTTCTCAAACAGGTCTTAGTGTGGGCAATATAGGAAACAGCACCACTGTGAGAACACAGTGTTTAGCTGACAAACAGACCCACTGAGCAACACTGGACCTGGCTGTCCTGTACATATTTGGGCTGAGATGTCACACACACATACATACACATACAGAAGTACTCATGTACTCTGACACACAAACATGGTGTGGTTGGTCCAGTGACAGGGAGCAAGGAAAGTCATACACAACAGATTGTTGTATATCTTCCAAAGCAAAAGTCTCTGAAGGTACAACTACTATATTACTGTATCTCTGACCTCTTTTCCTTCTTGTTTCCCTTTTGGTTTTTCTTCCTTTGTTTGCTGTTTGTATTTCCCAATCATACAGACACACTTACAAACACTCTAAGAAATTATCCTTCAGTACCCTCTGCCTTCTGTGTTTGAAAGCCAGCATCCTTGCTTTCTCACTAGAGAATGTGTCAGCGATAACCCACCCCCTACTACCATCACCCACCACCTACTCACCATCACCCCCACACCAACCCCCTCTCCTGGTGCCCCCCGGAGGGTCGGGGGGCTGAAACACGGTGAGCTCTATTCCCGGAAAGGTGCCTGTCCTGACAGGACAAGCGGGCCCTTTAATGGGCGTCCACGGCCCGGTATAAGGCCCCCACTGTTGGTGCTGCGCCGCGCGCTACAGCACAGACATGCAAATATTTCCAGTGGTAGGCCCAAATGGAAAACACAAACATGCAGCATCAAAATTAGCTCTGAGAGACTGAAGGAGGTGGGAGGGAGGGAGGTGGATAGTAGAAAAAAGAGGGGGGAAAGCCCAGTTTCTTAAAATGAAGACACACACACACACACACACACACACAC
>JAUBNQ010000011.1:8179964-8192231 GCA_032353495.1 Ctenopoma kingsleyae
GTGGATAGTAGAAAAAAGAGGGGGGAAAGCCCAGTTTCTTAAAATGAAGACACACACACACACACACACACACACACTTGCTGAAAAACACGGTGTGCTGATGAAGACAAACACGTCCATGTGTTCCCCAGATGTGCCATGAGTGTGCCAACATGGCCACAATCACAGCACCTATGTTCACTCTCTTATAGCTGGTGTGTACCAACTGTACAGACTGCACACAATGCGAATGTGAACACAGTGTGTGAATGTAACACACAAACACCAACCATGGAAATTATCTAATAAATCACAAATACATTGAACTAATTACTTCATAATTGATTGACTCTCAAACCAACAAATGTAACTTAACTCTAAACTACAGACACACAAATAAGAGTAAGTCCATAAGTCCACAGATAGATAAAGTGGGAAGGGAGAAAGATGGTCAAAGCTGCTGTAGGAGTCAACACCTCAGCTGTTGTTGCACATGACTTCACGGTTAACTTCTTGGCTGAACCCAGGCAGCTTCTTCTGCCAGCCAGCCCCAAACACCACCCTAAGGCTATGGTTACACTGACTGACGTCCGCAGTGGGAGTACCATAACCCACCCAGCTTGTTGGCTGAGGAGCGTCCAGTAACAGTCCCCCCCCCCCCAACTGCTGATGTCAAAATAATGCTGGAATGACAATGGAACAACCAAATCAACTGAGCAGGTGAAATTATTCTGTGCTCGAGCCCCTTGATGTGTGTGAAAGCTGTGAGAGAATGTATCAGTCTTGCAGGACACACATACGCACATTATTTTGCAGCACTGTATTGTTAATATACAGTAGTTAGCTCAGCCAGAACCCTTTTGGGCCAGATTTATGTTTTGCTATATATAAAATTTAGGCACACACATAATACATGATACACACAATGTAGACTTACTGGAAGGTGCAGCACAGGCAGGGGTGGAAACTAGTGGAGGCCCCCAGCCCTTCATGTTGTAGGCTGACACCTGGATATAGTAGTAGGTCCCCTGAAAGGAGAGAGCACATGATGGTTAAAGAAAAATGTGGTTGCACACACAGGTAGACTGAAAGGAAAAGTTTATCTGTTCACAGTGTAATTGATATATATTCACGTGTGTGGTTGAGTGCATCTCTTGGTCTCTTTCTAGGTCCCTGTGTGTGTGTCTCTATGTGAAGGGTCTGTCTAGATGCTCTATCTGTCTCTGTGCCCAGTTCACAGACAACAGGCCTCTGTCGCTTCTTTCTCAGCCAGATCAATCAAACCAACAACCGACACTTACTGACCTCGCCTTGACCCCTGTCATGTGACAGAGTGAGATTTGGCTGGCAGCAAGGTTCATACAGGGGGGGAAAGGGGTTTCTCTCACACTATAATAAACAACCAGTGGAGCATCCATTTGTCTACATGCCTGCCTAAAAATGCCAAACATAAATCAGGTGGCAGGCTCCCAAGCTGCTCTTTTATCATTATAGAGTCTGTTGTGCAACTGTTGCTTATGAATGGTCAGGAGCCACCACTTTGAAAAAAGAAATAAAATGTGTTTTCCAGGTCATTTGGAACTGATAGTGACTACAACTTGGTGTGGCGTTTGATATTTGTAATAAAGAAGGGTTACTTGGGAAATGATTTCAATCATCTTAGCGAACACCTCATGCACACATGTAAATAATATCAGGGGCCCACATGAGAGAATAGCTTCTAAATGTTTTATTGGTCAACACCAACAGATGGAGAAGCTAGAGCTTAGTGGTTCTATGTGTTGCTCTGTAACCCACAAACTACCATATAAAGTATAACTATATCTGATTTATCCTGCAGTTCTTAGACATTAAGCTGGGAACAGAGACAACTTCACTCATGTAAACTGATTAATATGCAAGGGTATAGGGTGAGAATAAACACACATGGAGATATTTTTTATGTTTTATCCAGTAGAGTAGAGACCAGAATTCTGGCACAACTTACAGAAGTGAGTCCGGTGATGTTGCACTGTAGCAGAGTGGTGTCCTCCACCACCATTTCCCCAACCAGAGGACTGAAGGATGGAGCACAGCTCCAGCTCACTGCAAATACACACACAGAAAAACACATACAACCACAAAAACAACTTGTCTTGAAGTGAATTTAAAAAAATATGGAAATTGGTACTGAACAGTAAAAAAACTTTAACACTTCACACATTGTGATACTGAGTGGTTGGCAGTAAATGAAGCAGTGGGACGAGCACTGTGGCTGACCTTTGTACTTGGTAACCACGGCTGAGTTAACACAGAGAGGCTCCTGGAAGTCCACCCTCAGACTGGTGCTGCTGCTGACAGACAGGCGAACTACACTGGGAGACTCTGGAGGGTCTGGGTAAGCAGAGAGACAGACAGACGCTCAAGTGAATAAACAGAGAGACAGACAAGTAAACAAAATAAGACTAAGCTACACAGCATATTATAACCAAGTCAAAATGCTCAGGTAGAAGATGTAAAAATGAAGCAAGTTAGAATGAAATGGATGGAAATGACAAATCTACCATCTTCACAAATTAATGTCAACTCAATCAGTGAGAAGTGACAATGTCATTCATTCTGAATATAACTACATAAACATCACTTTGATGCACAGTATATATTTCATCCATCCATGTTTTCACAGGCTGCCCATCAAATAGCATGAGTATGTGGAATTGTAAAGTAGGGAAAGATCTTTTTCACATCAAAGTGTGATTAGTCTGGCTGGAAGAGAGGAGTGTGTGCGTTTGTTTTCAGGGGGTGGCTGTCTACCATGCCACTAAATGTGTCATGAAATGCCCGTAAAAATTAAAGCAGAAATACAGGCGTGTTGTGTTCGCACACACAAACAAACACAAAGAGTGGTGTGCTAGTGTGGAAGCCATTAACTCAGCCCAGACAAAATACCAGCAGAGGGAAAAGAGCGCCAAAATGAAAACCAAAGACCACAGCGGGCTGCTGCAATGATCTGCTGCAAACTTCGCTCAACTACTCAGTACGTAAAAAATAGATACAGTATGTCTTGCAGTCTTACTAGCATGCTCAAAGCCCGTCTGCATACGTCGGAAGAGCCGGAGCCTCCACTCCCAGGCTTTTAGCTGCCGCTCTTGGTCAGATCCTTCCCGCTCACCAGGAGCCTCACTGTGCACCTGAGCCTGAAGCTCTGACACCCGCTGCTCCGCCTCCTGCACCAAGGTGGCTAAATGTACTGCTCGGCCCTCTAGACTCACAACTATGAAAAAGAGAAGAGAGAAGTCAGTGCATGAATGAAAAAATGTCATTATTTCAAAATTATAACATGTTTTCGTATTTAGGCATAGAACCATAATGAAATTAAATAAAATTTTCCTGCAAAAGCATTAGATTTGAATTCAGTGTATACCACTATGGATGTGTTAGTGGTTTAATTAGATTAGTGGGTTTTACAGGTGCTTCAACAATGCGCGTGACTATGCTATTGCCTGCAATGTTGCAAATTGCTTTCGCAGACCACTCTTTTTAATGTCTTTGTTTGTCACAATGCTGTGGCAGATTCCTCAATAAACTTCATTTAATGCAACTGAGCAGTCCCACTTTAAAGATGACATCACCTAGAAAATGACACAGAAAATGAGGCAATGAAAGTGAGAGGGGTGAGAGAGGGAGGCGTACTCTTTGTGTGCGGTTATAAGGGAACCCAAAATGGTGGGAACATGCATAGGCATCTCTTTAAACTACGACTGTAAAACTATTTTTTTTGTGCAAAACTTGTGGAAATCTGTGCATAACTGATCTATTTATATCGTATACCACAGCCTCCATCAGAGGAATGTTTTTCTCTCAAAGGGGGTAGGGTGTTATTGAAACAATGCTGCCTTAAACAAAAAAACACAACACAAGTGCACATGCGTACAGCTCACCTGAAATAAAAGTATAGCACAGGTAATGTAAAACTCTTAAGGTCACACAGGACAGTAGCATACTGTACTTCTTTGGTGGCTGGTCATTCTTGGAGTGTTTTGGACTGGTGTGTGTCTGTGTTTAGTCTGTGTGGTCTGTGTTTGTTCATTGTAGATTCCACTGTTGAGCGTTAGATTCCACTGTTGACAGTAAGTTTAAAGCTCCGTGTCAAAATGTCCATCTGGGTGTTTAATTCTGCGGCTTGCTCAGTGTCTCCTCAGTGGCTGTGAGCTTCTCTTTGAGTCTGAGTGTCTCTTCTGGGTGTCAGTTTTGTTGTTCTCCTCAGTCACTTGTGTGAAGACTTAAAGAGATTGCAAGGATCTAGGCTTTTTAAGTTTTAAGGTCAGAGTTTAAGTTAGGATTATTACAGAGGATCATTGGACTTGTACTCTTGGACGAATGGAAGTGACTGTTGAAGGTTCATTTTGATTTATATTTCCAGCCCTTCCAGGCCTAGAAACTGGTCCAGATGCTGTCACCAGTGTGTATGTGTGTCTTGATTTGTCCTTATTTCACATCAAGCCAGGGATCCTCAACAGCACATTAAAGTGGCTTTGTCCTATTAAGAGCCACAGAGGGATTTATAATGTGAATATGAAGTTGAGAATCTGTTTGATTGTCTTTGTCTGCCCTTGTCTCTCTGGTAACCACACACTGTGAAGTAAAGTATGGCAATATCAATACACATCAGAATCAACTCCTTTCAAAGCTCAAGGAAAAGTCTGCAACGTCTTTGATGTCGATTCTACTCAGATGGAGTTTGATTAATATATGCTTATTAAACTAGAGGGTGAGCCTTTGCTTTCCTTATGTGCTGTTGTTCTCTCCCTTTCTTTCTCAGTTTCAGCCTTTCTACGCACACGCACGCACGCTCTCGTGAGTTATTTGGGTTCTGGAGAGAGAGCACAATCAAAGAGAAAACTTCGGTAAACACCACTTTCCATTCAAGTGTTTTCAATTTAATGATACCTTTATAAGACGTCTGGCTCAGCTCTGGAGAAGTGTGTGCGCACACAAGTACAAACACAAACAGTTTAGGAGCCGTACTGGCGAGTTCTAATTATTAACAGAAGAAGGGAACAGAGGCCCAACGGTTCAGAGACAGTGAAAAGAGCTTAAGAAGATGACTAATATTACATCATGATTACCACCCCTTTGTCGCCTTTAATATGTTTTTGATGCCAGCAGAAAACAGAAAGAGATATGAGAGTTAACAGAGCGGATGAATGCACCACAAGATTGTGGCAGCTGATGTTGTTGTGACAGCAGTTTTGGCCGCCACAAACACATTTGTATGTTCTCACAGAGGGCCAACAAACAAACCCTTTCTGGTATCAGTTCTGAGCTACACTAAAGACGGAGATCTACAGAGGGAACAGTGATTTGTGTGACAGATGTGGTTTCAGGCCTCACTTGCATCATTAACTTGTAAAGGGTACAAGCTGTGATTGGCACAAGACAATTAATTTTTTCCACATATCACACAAGATCTAATTAGCCTAAGGATCAATCATATCAACTCACGTCCTGCTGAAAGCCGAGGTAGCATTTGCTATGGAGTGACTCACCTGCACACAAGCCAAAGTTCTATTAACAAATATAAAGAACTGTGAAAATTTACAAGGAACATATAAATAAATAGAGAATGGATACATGAGAGAAACATGGCTCTTATTAGTAACTCCAGAAGAGGGTTTGGATATTTTCTGCAGAAAAAAAGACAAGAGAGATCAACTACACTCAATCTTCTGCCATGATTATTTTTATGTACTTGAGGCTTGAGGCAACTAAATGTGATCTCCCTAATGATTCAAATAAACCCTTACCCTGTACCCATGAGAGTGAGTAGGTAGTAACAGGTATGATCTGTTCATTAACTCACAGTGGGGACTTTCCTTGGCACCAGCTCGCAGTAGCAGCTTGGCCATGGGTACGTTGTTGGTCATGATAGCTATATCAAGGGGCAGCAGGCCTTCACTGTTTGGGGTGTTGAGGTCCAGCTCTTCCAGACTGTACTGGGACAGAAGCAACTGTACCAAGTCCAGTTCCTGGTGCTCCACCGCCTCGAACAAAGCTTCATTACTCTGAAACTAACAAAAGAAAGTTATAAGAGCATAATATTTAATGGAAAGGCTTATCTTATATTAAGACATTTCAGCTTCTGTTAGTGACCAGCAGTACAATCATGTGTAACACACAAACACACACACACACACACACACACACACACAAAAGTTTCTATCAATACACTTTCCATCTTTCATTACAATAGTTTGATGGGATGGTGTGTGTGTGTGTGTGTGTGTGTGTGTATTACTACCCTGACTATTTTTAGATTACAATGTTCTTCAGCTTATTATTTTTTCCTTTTCTCTCTCTCTAACTTACTATGGTGGTTTTGCGCAACCTCTCTTTGTCTCCTCCCCGTCCTGACACCACATTGTCCTCCAGGGCAGGGGAGTTTGTGCCCACACGGAACTTTCCAGACAAGTTGCGGTATAGGCGACGAGCTGCACTTGGCGAGGACAGGCTGGCTGACTTGCGGGCCGGGGCCGGCTGGTGGGCCTGGTCCCCCCTCATGGGCTGTGTCATCTTGGCAGAATCAGCCCTGGAGGAAACAGGACTGAATAAGAGACAGGAGATACAGGAAAGAGAAACAAGTGAAATATGATATTTCGTACAATGTATGGACCCTCAAGTCTCTTTGTCAAGTTCATAATAAGAATAAGTTCACATCTTTATAAAAAATCACAATTCTCACAACTGTTATTCAGCAAACAGTGAATGTAGCAACATTGATTTAACCAAACAAAGTATTAGATGACTCAGCGTAGAATATCTTAGCTCCACATATCAATTACTGAAACACATTAAATGTCAACTGTTAATGTAACAGCATATATGGTACTGCTGTCACAACATGCACTGTGGTGAAGAAGGGTGCTCACCTAATTTAAGGCTGAAAAATGAAAACATGGTTTTCAAAGGAATAACACATTTACATAGTTTAAAAATAGTTTTTTTAAATCCCTTTAATACCACAACCCACCCAAAAAAATTATCTTCAACCCCAAGGGAGGACCTCGCTGAGAAACACAGACCTATGGCATGGTGATAAATGACACTGATCTGCCAGATGGGTAACGTGTCAGCATTATCAGTTCTCAGTCATGGGGGCTGTATGACTCACTATGCATCAGCTATGCCAGTCTGGTAGCCAGTTTGCCAGTGCTGCTGTGTAACATCATCTCATTCTTGAGTTTCCTAAGAGATTTCAAGATCAGCATCTCTTGCCAAAGGTGTCTTGGCATCACTGGTATGACCACTATGCTGCCCCTCTCTATTCTGCCATGGGAACTATGTAGATGATGGTGTATTTCTAGGGTGAGTCTGGTACATGGCGTTCACACACACTCAACTGCTGAAGAAAATGTCAGCAGGACTCTAAAGGTGCTGGCGATAAACTCAGTGACAGGCCCCACCAAACAGAGGCAGAGAGATAAATGAATTTCACAAGGATGCATTTTTAAGAGCTTTCTCTGCTTCTCTTCCTCCTTCCTTTCCCAGAATCTTTTGTTTTTCTTTTTATCATCTCCTCACTGCTGTTTCTCTGTTGCTCTTTTCCCGTTCCTCCTGGCCTTTTGTTATTCCCCTTACTTCCTTTTCTTTCTTTTATCTGCCATGTTCTCCGCTTAGTCTTTGTCTCTTTTCCTCACCTGTCTCTACAATACAATAAACTTACTGAAATATGTACATGTAGCACCACAAACCCACTAGATGCCTCCACACTCTGTTTCCTTTGATGCGATATGCTTTCAAATAAAAGCGTTTCCATGTAAGCTGTAGCATAGTAATTAGATTTTTGAAAGATTTAGGTACAAAAGATAAAAAATATATATATTATATAATGCAGTGGCTAAAAGGTCATAATTTAAATCTCTGCAGCAGTCAGCGTTTGTCTTGAGCCATGTGTCCTGTTCAAGTCTGCTCGCTTCACTTTGGAAAACATCAGTTAAATACCCACAAATGTAAATGTTGTTCTTAAAAATCAATGGTTTGAACAGGAGCAGGCAAAGGTTGAGAAAAGTAAACAAAGGTTGAGTTAGTTAGGGCCATCATGCCATATGCCAAGAAGTATCACGCAGGCCAAGAACAGATTTGTCAAGGTGAGAACATCTGTAGGAAAAATGTTATTTATACTCCCTCTCCGCTATGGACGTGTGAGCCCACATGAGCACACATACACACACACACAAACCCTCCCCCAACACATGCAGTTTGTACAACAGCTGACAGTGGCCCACATTGTAGACTTTAAAGCAACTCCAAGCCCCCGCAACAAGCCCTTTTTCACAAGGCCGATGCACCTAAAATACCCCCAATCCCCGTCCCTTCCCGCTCCGTCCCATCCATCTCCACTCCATCCCGTAATAGAGGCCTTATTTTAGACGTCCTCGTGTTCCCGGCTGAGCCTAACCTATTCCAGGGTTCCAGATAAAGCGCGGCAGGTATTTGGAATAATTTTTCCATGGGCCTGGCCCGGAAGATAAAACAAGAGATATATTTGCAATGCTTGTGCCGGTATCCCATTTCAAAGAGAAAGCTCATTGGAATCCAGCCCCAGGCTTATTGTTATTTGCCTGAGATGGAACAGACGACTTTTTTCTGTCGGCAGGATGGTGCCCCATCACTCTCTGACGACATTAGGGAGTGTGCACTGTGGTATGTCTGTGCTTTCAAAGAGATGCTGCTACACACGAGAATGGGATGTCACTCCCCAATGACATGGACCGTATTCTAGCGCAAGAAAACTATATCTCAAAAAAACTAGAAAAATTCTACTTTAACAAATAAGTATCTTAGAAATAGCAAAGCATATGAGGACAAGAAATAGATTCAGCGATTTCATCACAGGTTTTCAGCGAGCAATTTATTCATACTGTAAATTGATGACTGACGACTTTATGCTTTTGTTACGTCATGTACTCAATGGTCTCTGTGGTGATTGAACAAAAACATGCCGGCTGTGCACAACTCTTGTGAAATGACAAACTTGCGCAAACTTTTAGGATACACAAAAATGCCTCATGTCATTAAAAGGTCACCATTAAAACTGAAGCAACACTGACTAGTTGTGTTGGTAGAAATCCATGTATACATCCTATCTGGTATAGAAGTGGATCATGTTAATAATATAATTAAAGATCCAAAGATACAAACTTTGACCTCAACTGAACATGCACAAAAACTCTATCACACAGTTTCCTACAGTACACTTACTATACTTTTACCAGTTTTGTGAAGCAGTTCTTCTGGGTAACTAAAGCCAGGCCCCATGTTTGGCCACTTATCAATCCCACATCAAACAGATTGAGACTAAAACAGTGAGACAGCCCCTGCCCCGCAAATAATCAACACCCACAAGCTGCAAACACATATACACACTGCATCTGCTTTATTAGCTATATCAGCCTGTTTACACAAACAGCTAACTTCTCCAGCAAGTGACTCACACGTAAACAAAGACAACATATGAAATATGCAGACAGTGTCTAGACTTTTACTTGCTGTTTAATTTAAAGTCAAAATGAGAAAGACCTGTGATCTAAGCAAATGATAAATAAGTGTTAAGTGAGTTTCTGGATTTCTTGTGCAAACTAAAGGGGAACTAAACATAGGCACGTAACAACGCAAAGCAGTGGTGTCGATAATACAAACTTACAGGGGAATGGAAAATGTAGTTTGATCTGGTGAATGCCAGCTTATGTTGCAACATATACAGCAAAGGGCAAAATCAAAACCGTAAGAAAGCATGAATCCAGCCAACTTGCTGTCAACAGCACAATAGTAAAACCACACACACATACAATATACATACACCTCTGGACTCAAGCACTAGAGCTAGTTTGATTTTAGATACCCAAATTCAAATTTAAACTTCTTGATTGAGTCAACAATAAAATCCTCCCATTACTTAGCACCTGTCTCATTCCAGTGGTTCAATTTTGACAGAACTGTGACAGTATGCATTTTTTTCTCTCTTATTCATCATCACGTCAGAGTTTCTTTGATTCTGACAAATTTTTTTGTAATTTTTGATGTTGATCTGTTTTCATATTTTCTTCTGTTCTTTTCTTGTCTCACTGACACACACAATTAGTTTTGGATTCTACCCTCTCTGTCATGTGGTGTAACACATTCTTGATTGTTGATGCAACACGGAGAAAAACTAAATGCAATGGATCTCCCTGCTAATGCACGTACAACAGATTTGTTGTCAGACAAGAAAATGATTACAGTGTTAATATCTCTATTTTAGTAAAATAATTACTTCATCCCTACTGGGTGATGTAGGAATGGTTAAGACAAGTGGGAAGTGAATATAAGCAGAAAAAATGTTCTCGACCAGTGCTTTCTGCTTTTCTAAATATAGATAATACTAACCAAACACACAGGCACAAAAAATCTAATGCTACAGTTTCTGCTGCATAATGTGTATATCTTTGTGTCTGTGTGTACGCATATGTGCTTGAACATGTAGATGCCATAAAAGGAAATCGACTGGGACTGCTACCCAAATTATCTGCAGGAGCACCAAGGAAGATCTTTTGATAGTAAGTAACAATACAAATATGGTAATACAAAGTGAAGGGAAGAGAGGAAACAAAGCAAAATAAAAGAAACAAAAAAAGACAACTGATATCTACAGAAGCGTTTAATAGCAATTATTTTTACCCCAAAATCATCAGTTTCTTTTTTATAACCCCATTAACACCCCTCTCTCTATCTCCCTCCTCCACACCTTCTCCTTCTTCCCTTGCCTCTGTCCTGCCCCACCTCACAACTCAACTCCCCATCCCAGTGGGTCACAGGGTCATGCAGGCTCTATTCTGACAGGGCCCCCACCCTCCTCCAAAAGATTTCCAAACTCCTCACTAATGTCTACTGCCACAAGAACACATAAATCTTTGCAGCATGTTAGTGTGTGTCTAATCGTGTTTATTACACACAGGCATAAATGACTGTTTATATTAGTTGACATGTATTGCACTGGTTGTCTACATAGGTCAAGTCCCACAAACTAAACAAAGAACTAGAGGTAAGTAGATGGATAGACTGAGATGGAGAAAAGGCAAAGAGAGGCACCAATAGGACAGTTCTTGCTGAAAAGGGTGGAGGGGGTCAGAGAGGCAGACAGTGAGAGGAGAAAGTTGCACAAACTCACACACGCACATACAAAGTACGTTGGCTGCTCTAAATGTGGCTTGTAGAAGGAAATTCTGAAATCTGAGTCTTGGCACCAGACAGGCTGGAAGCAGGCAGGCTGCTGGACGCACAGAGAGACAGGGAGAGAGAAAGTAGATGAGGGATGAGGGGGGGCCGTATTACTAGCATTCATATGTCTGTCCCCTCTGTTTGGCTCTTATCAGCTTATAGGCAATATGAGGCCACGCAGCACTGTGACCTGCGGCCCCTCACTCACACTAAGTTGGCATGGTAACACAACAAATTTACTCACGTGTTCAAACATAGGCAAGTGCATATGCAGCCTTGTGCAGACATTTAACATGATTTTATAGGCAACATGATAATCAGAGTAACCGTTTAGAAATTAGTTAGAGAGAAATATTATGGATGAGATTTTATTGAGAGATTTATCTTGTGTGTGCATGTGCGTGTTAAGGTTTCTGCGGTATACATTTGCTAAAATCCTTTCCTTCCACTTTATTCCCAATGTGCCTACAGAGTCAGATGCAGATGAATTATCCTACCAGATGTGCATTTTAAAAACAGTACACTGGCCTAGAAGCAATGTAAAGTACCTGACCTGCAAGAGTATTATTGTGTACTGAGGTATTAAAATGATGTGCTCTGAACAAAACCAGCCTCATAAGTGTTGACAAAACATTACAGATCTTGTTGCACCACAGGCAGCAAACAGTAGACCTGTTAATAGACAGGATAAAGCCATGAATTATGCTACACCTAATTTACACTATCTTGACAATATTTTTCCACTTCTGAGTTTTGTAGATCCACTGAAGCCTCAGCTTCCTCTTTTTGATAAACAGGGTGTGCTGAGATTATGCTCTGTGGTTGTCTTGTGACCTGTCTGTGTGTGTTGGAGAAAATCCCTAAAACTTGGTTGAATGTGTTGTGTGATAGTCTGTGCTAAGATCACTGGTACTCAAGTTGCTTCTTAGCCAAAAAGTAAACAAACTGGTTCTGCTTTTACTGCTGATTTGAACTCATATACAGTACTGTGCAAAAGTCTTAGGCCACCGTTAGATTTATTGTTTTTGCAATGCTATTATGACCATATATGTT
>JAUBNQ010000011.1:8216698-8229876 GCA_032353495.1 Ctenopoma kingsleyae
TTTTTTACACATTTCCTCAAAGGTCTGTCACGTTTTCTGACTGTGCATCACATAATTTTTAATTTATGTTGTTCTTCCACCCATTAAATGTAACCACTGCATTTTTTATACATTTTTCCAATTATGCACAGAAATACAACTCGGATCAGCAGTAAATAATGATCTAATTAGTGATGTGAACAGTTTGCCACAACTCCCTATTGTAGAAATTTTACCTCTTATGCACTTTATATGGCATTTATGTAAAGTAAGGAAAAAGCAAGTAAAGTAAAAAAGTAAGGAAAATAAAAATGTGATTTCTTTGGCAAGAAAAACAGGTAGTCATCAGCATATGGTGTATGAAGAATATGAACTATTTGTGAGCTAAAACATTTCTTCTGAACAGCTGAACAGTAACGCTGATCACCACAGAGTCACACAAGTGTGATGATCAATTATCAGACAAATTTATCTAAAGGCAAATAGAATTTATTTTAGACAAAAACACAATTGTCTTTTCCCAAAAGCAAAAAGAAAATCCACTACCGCAGAACAAGTAGTATTTCTGTGTCAGAGTACAAGAAATTGAAGCCGCTATTAGCTTTTACACCCTGAATTTGTGATTACCAAATGAGTCACATGGGGCTAAGACCTGCTGACCTTTGATTTCCTTGAGGAAAAGAACATGAAATGTGGGCATGCAGTGAATCATTTGAATCAACTTATTTCAGTCATCTCTTTTTTAATACACAGGACAATACAAAATCTACTACAGGAATAAAACTTGTGCTTCAAAATGTTATTCTTAAATAGTGTTGCATGCATCTATTGCATGTTTTTTTCATAGTGCTGAAAAAAACAGCTTTAAAAAAAATTTGCTCTCACTTCATCTTTTCAGTTCATTATTATATTTTGACAATGACCTCCTGACCAGATCAAAAGGTATGAAAGTGCCTGGTGTCAGTGACGTCAAGGACCATCCATTGCGAAATAGACCGAAGTTCACACACAAACCAGTTCAAACCAGTGATCAAATTACACTTTCTCTTACAGAAACAACCTACGCGCTAAGACATTTAGCACTGGAGGACATCGATATAATGAATGGACGTCAGTGGCGGACGTCAGTAAAATTTATATTGTGCTTAGTGGCTGGTAACCTTTATTGTGACAGTGGGTAATTGCTGTGGGTGAGTTTCTGTGTGTATGTACAGTATGAATTAGAGGCAGTATATGTGTATGGTGTTGGCATGGTTTATAATGACTCACAGTGCGTTTTACATATCCGGCTGGATACACACAAATCTCTACCACCTCACTGTCCAGTTACTGAGTGCTGTGCAGCTTGAGCAGAGTTGTACTGACAACATTACTCATAGTTGGTGGAAATGTTACATGAAGTGATACACAGAAAATACTTTCATCATTTCTTTCTTATCATCCCATTCCTACCTGTGTCTATCCATCCATGCTCATGTCATTGCTTTACTCAACAATAAAATCTCCCTGCCAGTTTCGGGGGCTGAGTCTGGAGCAGATGCCATCACTCAGCGTGCACCGAGGATGGGCCACAGCAGGTTGTATTAATACTTGTCAGTCAAGAGAAGCGTTTCTTCTCTCTAATTATATCTTACACATAATGGAAAACACAATCCAATACATGCAAATGTACACACCATTCATTCTTATACACGTGCACCTCTGTGCAAAGTATGCACAACCTCTGATTACTTTTCATATAGAGAAGTGTTTTACTGAGTTATTACACAACATATTTAGCTATTGATGGAGCAATACAAAATGCAAATCTATCTCCAAGTATAAGTAATATAAAAGTAATATGAAACACAGTTTTAGCTCTTCTAACACAGTTACTTAAGTAAACAAAAAAAAAAACTTTTCCAACATTGTGTCCAACATGGAGTAATTGGCCAGTAAATTAGCCACCCAAATGACTTTTATAACATTTACAACTATCTGCTGTCCTTTTGTTAGTTGTCACTGGGGCCAGCGCAGTTCTACTGCTTAAATCAACTGCCAGATATGTTTGGACTGAGGGCAACATTCTGCATGCTATGGTAACAAAGCTAAAACCAATTTATAAACAACAGCTCATAGCAGTTAACTGGGGGCCTCCTACGCATCTGGGGGTTGGCAAAGAGGAGAAGAAGGGTGAGAAGTTGAAAAATTGGGAGAGATTAAAAGAAAAGGAAACAATTTCAATTTTTCTTTCTTCGTAGTGGTGGTGGTTAAATTCTGTGAAGTACAAAAAAGTGTTAAAAAATCTGAAGCACAAAAAAGGAAAGAAAAGGCAGAAGATGAAGCATGACGGGGAACTGGCAGAAAAATACATTACATCAACACAGAAAGTCAGGGTGGCTAATAGTAAGACATATGCAAAGGAAGGCAGCTAGCTAGACAGGTGCAGTTGGGCAGGTGTGTGCAGGGACAACAAACTAGATGACTGAAAGAGAAAGTGCTTCCTGATCAGTGACCAATCAAAACATGTCAACAGCAGTGGGAGATGAGAGAGTGACAGGGCGGGTCTTCTCTCCCTCTGTCTCCAGTTTTACAATGTCATTATTTGTACATGATTCCCCCTCCCAAGTCTTGTGGTCTGGGGACCAAAGGGACCAAAGGGACCAAAACATCACTCATAAATCTATTCTATGGATATTTACCCATAAATCACTGTGGCGGAGCCACCTACAATCAGACTAATGGGGCTGGAAGACGTGCTGTCATCCAAGCCATGATGTCACCAAGCCCGAGTCTATGGGTGTTGATGTTGGTGGTGGGTCTCTGGTTCTCTGTGTGTGTCTGTATAGTGAGATGCCTGCATATGTAGCTCTTGCTACACACGTGTGTCTGTGTGTGTAGGGGAGTGTCTGAGTATGTGGTGGTCGGTCTACGGCTGTGCTTGTGTAAGTGTCTGTGGTGAGTGTGTGTGTGGTGTATGTGGGAGGTGGGGTGTCTGTTTATATGGTTTTGTGTGTACTGGGGTGGCCGTGGTGTGTGTGTGTGTTGGTCAGTATATACTTTATTCATGTTTCTGCATTTATGTTACATTGCTCTATGCATACACTGGTACTGTCCATCTTAGACTGGACTTAACACATGTATAAAACACAGACTCACTGACATACAGATGCATGGACACACACACATATTGGTCTTGTGGTTAGTGCTGGCTTACAATGGGTGTGGGATTCCATAGAGAAAATCTAAACAAGTCAAGCGGTTAGCGCGGGTCTGCCACGTTTCCACACAATGGCGCTCATTGACATAAATAACTGGGGACTTGAAATGAGACACCCATTAACTTCTCCTCCACAGATAATTGCCCATTAGATCTTGGAAGAGCACTGGATTGAGAAATAACTCAACTCTGACGCTAAATGCAACTTGTAATAATAAAAAAGTCACATTGTGAAAGAGGCCTGGAATCCGTTAAGATGGGTTGGCTTTTCGTACTATCATCGAGCCAAGCACTTGGATTATCAACAAAGAAAACTATGGCTTGTTCTAGGAGCTCTGCAGTCTGTGCCTTTGCTTAAGCTGTGCTTTGAACATGGAAAAGATGATGACAACAAGGGAAAGAGAAGATATGAAGAAGAGAGCTGTAAATTAGAAAATAAGACTTTATGCGAGAATAAAATATTGTATAAGAAGCATGAAAATATAATGGTGAAAGATATGGAAGCAGAACAGTAAAAGAAATTGGTAAAATGGCAAACACATCAAGGACAAAATAAAATAGCACTTTCGTGTGTTTGAACTTCATTTCAAAAATGTAAATGTAGGCAGTTATGGTGACTAACACATGCCTACAATGCATCCGGCGCTGATGTCACTCATGACGTAAACAATTTACTTACGAACAGCAACCTTCACCTTTAATGACTCAGAACACATGGTTTCTTGTCAGCCTCAGAAATTCTCTGTAAATTGATATGCCCGTATCAGCACGTCACTTCCCCTTACAGTCATCCACCTGACTCTCTCTGCGCTCATGTTCCTATTTGTGTGTCACAAGTAGGGACACGAGGAAAGAACAAATGATCCAGAGTAACATGACTCATTCATACAAATCAGTCTCCTGCCTACATCCTTCAGAGCATACCACACACAATACTGTAAATAGTCACGCACAGTCATGCAGGGTGAGTCAATTTTGATGTACAAATTGTGACAATTATCAGCACATGACTGATAGAATAGAAAGAAAAGATCTACAGTGTGACACAGTGAGGAGCTGTCTGCATTTTGTGTTTTCTTCCCAACATAATGTTATAAAATTGTATGTTTGACACTTTAACAGCACCACACGCACACACACACATGCACACATATATATGTGCGCACACATGCTAATGGCGATGGCTCTATTTATTTTCCCTCATTAGTTTTAAATGGCCCATCCAGACGTTACTGTGGCCCCTGCTTTTAATCATTGGAGAATGCTCAGCTCAATGCTGGCTTCATCGTCTTTGATGTCCCTAGTTGGACTACCAGCCAACCACCAAGCTAATGTCTCTCTCCTCTTCCCTTTCCACTACTGCAAACAGCAGGCCCCTCTGCTGCTGCACTTTGCAAAGCTCTTTGCATATTGAGTCATGCATCTATCAAAATACCATAATCAGTTTTCAGATCTCTTTTTAATTACAGCGAGTAAAGTGAATTGATGAAAAGGACAGTGATATTCATATGAAATGTTGCTACTTACTGTACAAATAGTTACCAACAAAAAAACAAGGCTGCAGCACTGTGAGAGACTAAAATTTTACAAATCTGTATGTTTAAAAGAAAACTTGTACAACTGTAACTGGCTCAAAGTGGCAAAAGTATGCATTATTTAGTGTTAGTCAAGCTGGAGTGTTATTTTCTATACTGTAAAAGTATATGTGTGTTAGAGGGACAGCCAAATGGCAATGAGTATCATTTAGAGAGAAATGAAAGAACGCTGGCTTCTCATTTGAAATGGCTGGTTGATCAGTTGCTAGATTAGCTGCCTCTGAGCAATCTTCTTCTCAATCTCTGACAAGACATTTGCATTTTGCATTTTAATTATTTCAGATGTGCAGCTGTTAAACTGTCCTGGAATCAGGGAATAAGAGGAAGAAGATACGAAGACGCTCTGTCTGAAAATTCTCTTGAAAGGACCAGATAGCTTTTATTGTATGATAGCTCATGATTCTTCTCTGATGTCATGGTGATGGGCCCAGAGACTGTCAACAATCCCAATGAGTCTATCAAATTTTCAAACTTTTTTTCCATGTTTTGGGTAGAATGGTATCCTGAGGTGACCACGTATGTGTGACAGAAAGTTCACATGTATCTATGCACTCAGGATTTAGCTTTCTTTGATTTAGCTGGCAACATAAAATAGGACATTTATTTGAGCATCTAGGTAGGCATGGTAATGTGCAGGAAAACTGATTAATTAGCTATATTAAATGGAATGCATCCAAATAACTGCTATCATTAAGCAAACAGGTAACAGCTTTCTTACTGCAGAGATTAATATGTTTCAGTTGGCAACATAATGAGGTCAGGTGACTACATGAATGTACTGAATGACAAGATCAATGTATTTTCTTCTTATTCTGATGGCACAGGCATATTCGAAGATGACAATGTAAGGATTCATCTGGCTCAAACTGTGAAAGAGTGGTTCACGCAGCATGGATTGGTCACCACAGAGTTCAGGCCTTAACCCCAATGAGAGTGTTTGCGCAGGAGAAGACTTGATGGACCAGGATCTTTGCTTATTAAAACAATGCCATAGTGCATGTGTGCTGTTATCATTCCAGAAGGTGGTGGAAGAAATATTAGAGTATGTGACTTCTGGCAAGGCAGTAAATCATATTTAGCACTAGAAGCTAAAGTTCATCACAACATTTGTATTAGCACATATACTTGTATAAGTTCTCAAAACAAATGTCAGTCTACACAATGTCCTAAAGAGTACAGTAAAACCACTATGTGAGAGCATGTATGCTCTACATGATGCCAGGCGATTGGGTCACAGATACTAGTCCAAAAAATATATGTTAAGAAGAAAAATAAGCCTTTGATATGAATGACATCATTACAGCCTGACCTACTTAGAATTTCTGACTGGAGGCCTGAACATACACTGTTAGCAAGGATAGCACTTCATTGTGGTGGATAGCTGGACTTGTGCCGTCACTCATTACAAGCAAAATGTCGTAATAAAAAGAGGCTGGTGACAAATGGGAAATTACAGTCAAAATGCTCTGAAAATAGGTGATAATTCAATTCAATTTAGCTTTATGTCATCACCGCATTTACTTCATTTCTCAAATTTGCAGAGAGACAGAAAATATTATTTCTAAAGCACTTTAATAATGTTTAACCTGTCTTTTTGAATCAGGTGTTCACAAATATACTGTAGGGCAGACGGGTAGGTTTAAACAGCAGGTACATTGGTTTGCTGTGATACTACTGGGTGGTACTGTGCAGCGTTGTACCACAGTCCTGATCCCAAAGTGATTTATTCCATTTTATTACAGCATGTTTGCTTTGGAGCTTGATATGTATTTGGTCATGAGACATTAATAGAGTAGAAAACATGTTGAAAAATGAGTTGGCTGACGCGTGCATTTGAGTACTGTATGAGCTTGAGTGTGTGTGCCTTTGTGAGTGTGTGTGGTGTGCACACTGCAAAGGTATTGAGGCCCATGCTGTCACTCAGCCCAGCTCACAGGGTGGTCCAAACACTGAGTCCTCTTTACTCGGTAACACACACAAACACACACACACATGCACGCAGACACAAGGGCATGCACACAAACAAACAAACACTCACTGATGTACATGTAACGATATAACAAAGTATACATAAAAATATGGCAATATATATAACCATAATGAAGCAATCAAATAACCTCAAGGCTTCCCCTCTTCCAGTCTCAAACCGTACACCTAAATATACTGCCACAGACTGCAACAGAAACGGAGAGTGTGCCACACAGCAACTCTTTCATGCTGCACATTTGCTTCTAGAAGAAGAAGAAGAAGAAGAAAAACTAAGGGAGGATGCTGAGTTTGGCAACATGGTGTTTTAGCCAGTGGCTCAATCAGCCAAAATTTTAATTGGTCAATTTAGTATCTAAATCAGAACTTTTCCACAAAAGCAGCATGGTTTATTGATTCCAGATAAAGCTTCTTGATATTAAAAGGAAATGACTTGTCAGCTCTTGTTAGTTGAGGAAATCTGTCTCAAAAGCTCTTGGTGCCCGACTTACCCAAACTCCACTTAATACTTTTTGTTTTTCAGTAAATTAGACCAGACTGACCAGATATCACAAATCTGAAGATTTAAGATGTCCTGTGTCAAAAGCATACAGGCACGACAGTTTAAATTATACATTTTGATTTACAGGTACCTCACACCACTACAAAGTCATAAAGCATTTTAGTGCAGAATCATAGCACCAACATAAAAAGAAGGGAAGGGAATTAGGTAACACCCAATTTGAGCATGTGTGTATGCAGTAATTGCAACAAAGGAGCACATAAGTAGTACCTGAGGAATGTGGTACAAATGTTGATGGTTTGTTGGCATGTCAAGAAACTCAGATGATGATTAATAAGAGTATATGTAGCAACAAGACGATAGTATAAAATAAGTTCAAACAGGAAAAAGAAAATTGTGTTCCTTTCATGAGTACCAGACCATGGTTTGATTTACCCTATCTGTTCCTCCAAAAGACAACAGTGAGCTCACAAGTGATTTATTTGGGCTATTAGCGCTGATGTATCTGGATTAGCTCCACTTTCGTCTTCCAGGTGAGGGGGAAATGAGTCGTTAATATTTGTTCTACGCTACAGTTCTCCTGCAGCATCACAGCTCTCACAGCAGGAAGCACAAGACTCCCTCCCCTTCCAGCTATTAGACATTCATGAGTCCCGCTTCCCCCACAAAATGGTAATAAGCCATAATTGCCTGTAATCTGAATACATTAGTCCTAAGAGAGTCCTGTTGCTTTTGTGTGCAATCATGCTAAAGCTTGAGGACTAAAATACGATGATAAGGAAGGTGTATGACTCTGCAAAGCACCAACGGTGTGAGTTTAATTTAGTTCATGAATTATATATTAAATGTTGCATTACACAACACAATTACACTGTGCATACAATTTCAGCCTATTTATAGAATACTATCAAATAGAATAATATGAGCGTATTTACAGTAGAATATCTGACTTCTGGCACATATGAGATTATGTTTTACACCTAAAACACCTGCATGGACATTATCATTAAAATTAAACTGCAGATAAAAATACTGGAAGCTGAATGATATGATTTTCTAGAAATAATAAATGCAAGACACTAGAGACAAGCTCTAATGAAGGAGCCACCAGCACAAACATGATTCCACAGCCATGATTTGTAATTATACAAGGGTAAATGATGCTGAAGCTTCTTGATAATATCCCAGACAACTTCTTTACCTAATTGCTGTCTTTTTTTTCTTTTTTTTTCATGTTTCCCTGTAGCATTCCCCTCAGTTGAGTGGCTGGCATGCTTCTTTCTGTCACTCTTTTCTTCTCTTTTATTTTCTCATTGCATCAATTTCTCTCTCTGACCCGCTAGAGTTAGAGGCGCCATTGTGTGCTTGTGGCTTGTTTACGAGGAACACTGATTCACCCAGTGAGGTTTGGCTTGCTTGTACAGAGAAGGGGAGAAATATGAATGAATTTACAACACCCCAAGCCTCCACTTCTACCCTCTATTCCCAAATTCTCCCATCATCTTC
The DNA here is from genome assembly GCA_032353495.1 of Ctenopoma kingsleyae. NCBI lineage: Eukaryota > Metazoa > Chordata > Actinopteri > Anabantiformes > Anabantidae > Ctenopoma > Ctenopoma kingsleyae. The sequence continues at coordinate 8,225,466 of JAUBNQ010000011.1, forward strand.
CTCCCTCTCTACACACTCGTCAGCCACCTCCAGTCACACTTTTCCACTGGTGTGTATGTGTGTCAGTGAGAGTATATTTGTGTAAAGCCAGAGGGGCGGCCAACACTGGCCAGAGGCTCATTTTTGTGGCCAAGCCAGTGTGTATCCTGACGGCTTTCAGGCGTCTCAGGGGCCAGCTCCTCCTTCCAGCTCCATTCCTTCACTCTAAGGCCTCTCTAGAGTCCTTGTAACCAGCCATTGCTTAGTCATTTCTAGATCACCCAGGACAAAAACCCATGTTTAATTTCAAGAATCTATGAAAAATTACCCTGAATCTGTGAGACCTATTGGAGGAGAATGGGGGGAAAAAAGACATGTATCAAAAACTGGAAAGAACATTGTAATGGACTCGTAAGGGTTTCGATCCAGAAATGTCAAGCTTGAAAATGCCTGACTGCCTACCAGCTGATGGCAATGTTCTCTATCTTTCATGTGCAGGGCCTGTGGTTGCCATAGTGACTCGCAATATTGCCTATTCTGGTACACTGGCTAATTATTTAAAAAGTAAGTAAGTAAGTAAGTAAGTAAAGTAAGTAAGTAAACCAGCTTGAAATCTCAAATTCAAACATGCTGAACATGGGACAAAAATCTATTTTTATCCCCATCAAACAAAAAAACTTTTTAAAGTGTGGGGTACACAGCGAAATTGTTGAAAGAACAGCATTATTAGTTCTGAACTGTTATGCATCATTAGGTATGGCAGCTGCAAATTAGATTTTGTTGTGTGGCTAATGAGCTTTTGAATTGAAGAGGTTTTGAGAACCTCTTTCAGACATGAAGAGCTGAGCGCCAACTTTTGGCTCAACTCAGTAGTGCACATGGCAAACAAATAAAATGGAAAGTTCATGAGTTCAGGACATCGGTGAAGAAAGGGGTTGGTATTTGATTTCCTGCTGACACAAGAGGAAAAAGTTGGGGGTTGATGAGCAAGAGGTAAAGAGAGACAGAGCATGGAGACAGCAGCATCTTCTGCTTCACACCTCATCTTTCCCACGGTATTTGGTTTGTTTACAAGCAGGAGTCAGTGACAGGTTCATTCCTTATATTCTAGCTGCAACCAGCACCAGATAGGAGTCAGCTGGGCTCTGAGGCCTTCCTGTCGGTCCAAGCCCCACACAGGCCAGCATGACCAACAGGCTGGGATTTCCATGTCATAACAAACCCCTCCCAAACCCCCGACTGACGCCAAGCATTTCTCCTTCCTCTTTGCTGTCTCATTCCCCACCCCCTTCTTTTCCCTTTTTGCCATGTCTTCATCTCTCCAGGGGGCTACAGTAGCCGTGATACAGTGTGACCCACTGTGGAGGTTTCTCCATCCCTCCCCCTCTCCATTTCGTCTAATCGTTTCTCCAGTTTGTGCTGTTTTGGCGTCTGTGTCCGGATGCTGATACCCAAGACAGCAAACCTGACCCCTGCTAACTCCATACTGCCTCACACTCCCCAGAAACAACCCCCAGCCTCAAACCCCAACACCCGGTGTTCCCATTCCCTTCATTACCCTTTTTGCCACCTGCAGGCCTCTAATTTACAGTGTTTGTGCGTACTGAGATATCCGTGAACGGCTTGCTATTCTGGGCATGTGGAACATGGCATCAATGCCGGATCGCACCCATGTGATTTCCCCACACTCCCCATCCCTTGCAGAAGCATTTATAACTGGCTCAGGTGTCGTACCCAGGAGCAGTCACAGAGTCTAGAGCTCATTTTGCTTTGTCACAAAAGGCTACAGAAGTAACTATTTGGTAGTCAAACAAGATAACCCATGGGCGGCCAATGCATCCTATTTGTCTTATTGCTTACACTCCCTCTCAATCTCTCAATCTTAAACAGTCTGCATTCTGCAAAATAAACTGTTTAGTTGTTGTTGTGTGTTTTAATAAAAAACATATGAGCATGTGAGACTGCATGAGTGACTCAGGCTGTGTTAGTGTGACAAGCAAGCAAAAGAAAGAAGGAAAAGTTGGAGACAAACAGAGTAATGGCCCTAAAAGATTCTGTGTTCCCCATAACATGCCTTTCCATCCCAGGCATTTGAAAGAAGAAATACCACAGTCTCTGCAGTGCTATAGCTCTTGTAAATAATCAGAGTCTGGGCGCCACCTCAGAATCCCCAGCCTGGTCCCTGGCCTGGTGGGTGCCATGTCACTTCAGAACGAGGGGTTTAAGGAGGGGGATAATGTTGAGAGGGGAAAGAGTGAGGCAAGGAAAGGGAGGCTAGAAATAAGGAGGAGGGAAAGCCTGCTCTTGCATCATCACTGGAGTACTACTTACTGCATCTAGCCTGGGTGACTTTCAACGTACAGTAAAGAGGAATAAGGATCCCTCCCTCTCTCTCAGCAGATCTTTCAGCAAAACTGTTAAAAGTCTATTTTTTTTGTTTGTTTTTACATGATAAAGAAATTAATCATTTAGTGCAGTTTTTTTATTCATTATGTTCACAGGTTTGAAGCAAATGAAAGTTTTGCAAGGGCGTGATTATAATAACTAGGAGTTTTCCCATTACATAAGATGCAAGCACTTTCTTTATTCATGTCTGGTCCATGACTTCCAGAACAATGAATATTTATGGGCTAGACAAGGGTCTAGCTGATGAGATGACTATGGAAAACAGGTCTTGGTTCAAACAGGTCTGGCACAATGGAAAGAGAAAGAAAGAGTAAGCGAGACATAAGGAAAGATTTTTATAAAGAATAAGAAATGAGGGAGGAGAGAAACAGTGAGACACTAGTTAGATTTCCTATTAAATGTGGTGCATATTTTAACTGCATTTCTAAAGAATTTTAAAAAAAGAAAATGCCAATTAATGCATTTCCATCCAGTACTATTACACAAATATTAAGAGTTGAGGTGTTGAGATAGGTGGTGGTACCAGCCAGGTGCCATTAAACCAATGCAGACGAAGACAGCAAAAGAAGTGAAATTAAAAAAAAATCAATTATACCTCAAACAGTTGTATATATTTTTTACTAATATGTGGAGCGCTCTCCTGACCAAGCCAAACAAACTTGATGTTTTCATCAGTTGCTATTTTCAGTGTCTTTAACTAAGCAGAAGCTAAGTTGGAGTATATGTCACAAAGTACATTGTTGTATTTTGCTTTTATCAATACAAGTCTTCCACCTCAACCAAACGTAAAGTCAAGTCTTTTGCAATTTTTTGTGATATTTTTTTTACTAGACTTTACTGTGCGAAACAAGCTGTTGCCATAGTCTTCAATTTGCAAATGTACAGAACATTTGAACTTAGTGACTCTTGCCACACTGGATGTGACACATAAACACACACCCCAACATGTCCCCCTCAAATGCAGCTTTTGGAATGAGGCCGCAATGACAACTGTGCATAAATGCTCTACAGTACATTCCACAGGGCTTGAAACAGCAATCAGAAAGACCAGACAAATACAGTTCATAGTACAGGGTGGCTAAATGGGATCTAGGCTGCAAAGGCCAGGGAAGCTAAACTTGACCTGTCCCTTGGCCCCAACATGAATACAGCAGCCAGGCATCCCAATTTCCACCATGTGTAGATACACAGTCCTGCTGTCGAATACATCCTCCACCAATTCACCCAAGTGTCTCTTGCTCAAGAGCAGTAACATTTTTTCCCCCAAATACAATTATGATAGCCTGTCCCATGGCTATATGACATGATTATCCTAACGACATATACTAAAATATTTGCAAAATATTACTAAAAAACTAAAAAGATAGAATTTTTCACAACAACTTAGATACAGTGCAAGTTTCTCTTGGTTTGATTGCATGTAGGTTTGACATCTATCCAGAAGAAACCAAAAACATCCTTCCAACACATAGGTTGCTGGAAATGAGAGCTGATGAACTAGAGTGTGTTCCAGGCAGTTGGCCCTAGTACCTCAGGCCCCTAACATCCAGGTCTCCTTCTTGGCTCATGGGGAGCGTGGCAGGTGAAAGCCCCAGATGGCTGGCACTGTCCCCTGCACTCCATCCAGCTTCTCAAATTCCATACTGGGCAAGAGGTAGACATAACAACAATTACCCATTCATACTGGCATGATGCTGGCACATCCTTGGCAGCACATAGATGAATGGAAGGTGAAAACTGAACAGAGTAAAGTTGTGTTTTCTGCCATTTACCCAGGATGAGCAGATTTATATGATGAATGCAATCACCTTATTTCATCCCTTTTCATGAATCCAGGAACTCCTTATAATTTTGCCAAATAAAGCACTCAAAGTAAAAATAAATTCAGTTAGTGAAACCCTCCTCAAGACTGTAGAGATGTATGTTTATTTGTATTTTGTCTTCCCAGAGAGTATTTAAGGAGTCAGACCAGTCTGAAATAGTTTCACAATTAAATCAAAAATATCAAGCTCTCCACATTATGTCC
>JAUBNQ010000011.1:8229976-8242755 GCA_032353495.1 Ctenopoma kingsleyae
GGTGCGCTGCAACATGCAGTAGTTGTGATGGGAATCATTGGCAATGATGGTTGTGATTGGTCATAGCAGTTTGTCAGCCTCTAGTGGTTACCTGTAGAACTTTCAACTCTCACAACAGTAATGACTACTGTAGTTACCACATTACTACTTACACATTTGATATATTATATATTGTATGCTGTGTAAATGTAAACCATTTGCAGTAAATTGTCAGAAGACTGATATCTGATGAACATGACATAGAAACTCTGATTGCATTAACATTATTCTTGATGGCTACTTCTATAAGAGATACTATACCTCTATAAGTGAAAATGTGTTATTGATTAACACAATGCTCACTGAGATATATAACATGTGAGTCGCACATCATGCATGATGAAAGGCTAAAATAGTGAGATTCTGTTGCTTTTTACATTGTTTCATACACCAACCTCCATTCATCAAGCCATTTATCTTTCACACTCATCCCTCCTTCTGTTTCATACTTTTGTGTCACTGTCCCCAGTGGATTAGTGTCTCGAAGTTCCATCTGTCAGCACCATGCAGGGGGGTGACAGAGTGGATGAGGCCCAGGGGAGAGACATCAAACGTGGGATGCAGTACTTGGTTCTCCCCCCAATCCCATCTCTATTTGAGTTGCTGGCCCCTCTGTCTGCGCATGATTTGGAGCTGGCTGTCGCAGGAGAGGAAGAAAGGCCCTCTACCAATGACAAATGACAATCTCAGAATAAACACACATGTGAGGCAGGGGAGGAGAAAAAGAGCTGAATCACTCTTTCATCATCCGTCAGCCTCTGTTGGTCTTTTCATTAACCTCTGGTCTCTGCTTCTCACTCTCTTCTGGTGCCTGTCACTCATTTTCTTTCTTTTCACTCATTGCTTCACTTTAGTAAAGATACTACAATAAGACATTATTTAGAATTCTATCTCTTTTCACTAAATACAGTAATTAAAGTCCCATTTTAATGTTTTTACTTTAATCAGAAAGTAATAATGTCACTGATTACTTCATCAGACATTTGTGAGGCATGGTTCTCCTGCCTCACAAATAAACTACAACCAGTACAACATGTATGCATGTTAATGCTAGAGACATGAATACCACCAGCAGTGTAAATTGTAAGTACATACCAAAAGTACACAGACTGACTCTCTACTCTAGCTCTCACCACGAGCTAAAACCTGCAGCCAACATGGCGAGCCCCCTGATCCCAGTGCCGGCTCAACCAAACACACACATGACAGATGCCTCCTCTGCTGCAGCGCAGGCATTCAGAGCATCTCCTCCACCACCAAAGGCATATTCCTTTTATAACCAGCAGGGATTAGGGCCCATTGGAGGAACCTAGCATGTGCGCTGGCCTTAGACGGCTTGCAGATAAAAAAGCATCTCAAATTGAATCAATAACCACCAGCCGCCAACTAATCCTGGCTAGCCACCATAAACACCCCATGTAACCCTGCCAATGCCCTAGTCCAGCCCCACCCCACTCAAGATCCAGACCCCTTCATCTTTTTATAACTGCACCCCAGGGCCATGCAGGGGTGCTCAGGTGAGAGCTTTTAGGCAGGGCAGGATGAGCAGTATATTCAGAGCAAAAGAAGACGGGGTACACTAGTTCACCCAGGTAATCCATCAGCAGACAGGCCAGCTTTGGACTACACAGTGACTGGCAGCCAGAGAAAAGTAGACAGCTGACGTGGGTCGAGCATAGCCACAGCACGCCAGACAGGATAAAGAGATATAAGCCCTCCCCCATGCTCAGTGACCCCCCTCATCCCCCAACCACAGACCCATGTCAACCCAAAGCTCTTTCATCTGCTAACCCAGTGGGTGCTAAAGCAAACTTTCCACTTTGGCTCTCTAGGGGCTAGGCATTGTGGAATTGCAGAGGGAGCTGCTCTCTTTGCTCAGTGCCTCAAAGATGACCAGTGACAGCTTAGCAGCATCAACAGGAGGCAGCAGGATCCATCCTATATGATGCCTGCATACAGCTCACCAAGATAAAAGACCCATGTAATAGTCTTGGGGTAGAGTTTGGACTTTACCATTGATAAGTGTGTTGGTGGCTGAGCTCATTAGAACTGTTATGAACTGGTGTATAATGATAAAAAATAAAGTTTTTACAGTGAAATCAAGTTGTAATCTAGTCTCACAGCCTTCAAGTCCTCAACATCTCTGCAGCTTACATACATTCCTTATAGCCCTTTTTTGTCTAGCCTCTAAATGAATATCATTTTCTGTCTTAAATTTTGGGTCAAGACAGAAGACGCAAACTGAGACGAGGATCAAGTCATGGAGTGGAGGGATTTCCAAGTTGTTAGGAAAACTCAGCAAATCCTATCCCCAGGCCACTGGCTCCACACAGGAATGTGGGGCGTCCACTTTAATTGTGTTGTTCTCCCAATCCCCATCTCGCAAAATCAAATTTCCCTTTTCCCACTTATGGATTCCCTGAAGAGCTTGATGTAACATCTTTAAATGCAAGTCTCACATATAAAAGTCACAGTGAGCTTAAAAGTAGAGACGTCAGTGGTTGAATAACTGAAAGCATCAAAGTCAAAAGGACTGTAAGAGACAGCTGGACAGTAAATCAGAAAGACACTTCAAAGCGAGCTATGAAGACAGCCGTGCAGATAGACGGACAGAGAGACATCTAAACTCAAAGGCAGAGATCATGTAGCAATACAATATGGCAGACAAAACAAACAAACTTCACCATGCAAGGACAAATCAGAATAACAATAAGCTACATAAACAAAGTATTGAAGCAGACAATATATGACACACACACACACACACACACACACACAAACGCACACAGCTGCTGTTAGCAGCCAGCCAGGCAGGCTGACAGAAAGGCAGACTGACAAATAGAGTGAGAGATGCCTGTGTAAAAGACAAAGGCGGGTACAGTAGTGGGTAGCAGGAGCCAAGGGAGACTTCATTAGTGAGGTCAGTGCCCCAGGGTACTTAGTGTAACACTGGAGGCCTATGCAGTCGCCTGCCCCCCCTCCTGGCCCTATACTGAGGTGGATATTGCATCTTTGCGATAACATCTCCCTACATAGGAGGGGGCCCCAGCATCACAGCATAAAGACCCCTGTTTTTGGCAAGTTTGAAATAAGGCTTTGTTCCCCCAAGGCCTCGGTCCCCTCCCCCTCCACCACCTCCTCCTCCTACTCTTTCCTCTTGGGTGGGCCAGAGACTTTCCAAAAAACTGAGCAACTTGTGTCTGGGGCTAGACCCCCCTTCTATGCATATACACACACATGCAAAAACACACTCACACATGTACATACTGTATACAGGCACATGCATACACACGCATATCTTGCACCACTCTCAAACCCTGATCCTGACAGTGGCGTCCCCTGGCTTGTGTGGGGAGGTTGGTAAGAGAGCTAGAGATCCAGGGTTGCTGGGGGAACAGCTCCAAGAGGGGCCTTGGTGTGCGCATCTCACCCCGGGGAGTGTGAGAGGCCCACAGAGACGTGTGTGTGTGTGTGTGTGTGTGTGTGCGAAGGCCTGTTGAAGCCTAGTCCTGGTCAAAGGTGCCTGGCTGCCTGGGCACTCTAGGGAGCTCCAGAGACAGGCAACCTTTACATGGAGCCTTCCTCAGTACAGACGCTCCACAGTCAGTTACATACAGTTTACTGTAAAAAACCTGACCACTCATCAATACTGTAGCTATACTCAAACACACAGACACTAATAGCAACATTCATGAATCACCACATTAATTTCACCAACACACATGAATCACGTTAGCTAGCAAAGCATCAGAACAGAAAAAAAACTGTCACTGTGACAGTAGGATAAAAGTGATGTTTGTTAATTTCCATGTCCATTTCTGACACACAATGGGTTTGTCAAGGTCTCACATTAAGACTGACAGTAAAAATATCCCTTTTATTATGGTGAGATCAGTTGCCAGGTAGGAAAGACATCAGTGCCCCCATTTATACCCACATCAGCTGGTGGATTTATAGGACCCTTAAAACGGATCAATCATTTTCCACTCCCAGGTCTCTACACCTCTCATCCCCTCTCTCCACACTTTCCTTTTTGATTCTACAGACGTATGCAGACGTGGGCATGAGATTATGTGGGTACATTGTGTGCACTTTACTCATGTGAATGAGTGCACCTGTGTTGCACAAGTGACTGTGTATACTTTTACTGTGTCTTTGTCCGTAAACATACATGTAACCCTGATTGCATATGCGTGTATGCACACGGCTGTATGTGCTTAGCAGCTCAGTCAACTAACAGCACTGGGTGCTTTTCATGTTCATTATCACTTGTTTTATAGTGGAATATTTAAGTCGAGGGGCCTTGGCACGGCTGCGGCTATAGTTAGAGAACAAAGGAAAACAGTGGGGGTGTCGGGAGGGTGTGGCATGACAGAGTACAGCGCAGAGCTTTTCAGTAAGTGTTGCACCCCACACTTCATGGAAAGCCAGGGGGGCTGGCCAGGCCAGCCATGCAAGCAGACAAAGCTAAATTCAACTCATTCCTGTATTAATAGGAGCTTATGTGCCATTCCACCTCACTGAAGGCGGCATTAGCCAGATCCAGACAGCCGTGATACACCTCAAAATATCTCTTCTCTCAGGCAGTCTTTATCTATTTTGCGTTCTGCATTTTTTTTTCTTACACATTGGTTTAACAGTTCAGGCTAAGGCTATGTCTGTTTGGGGAGGTTATTTAATGCTTTGACTGCTTAGTCTAAAATTCAGGAATTTCTTTGTACTATGTAAACCTGTAAGTAGACCAGTTAAAGTTGACTGCTTGGTGAAAGTGGTTTGGCATAAATATTCATACAACTTAGGACCTGCTCTTAAAATGCATCTTGGGTGATTGTGTCACGAGTGGACAGCCAAGTCACATCAACGTTTACACCTGTACACATACATGCTTCACCAAGGTGTCCAGCAGACCACTTGTGTCCAGATTTCATCACTGCTGCATTGTTTCCACTATAAGGTCAAAGGCTACACACACATATTACGTCAGTCTGTTCTCCTATTTTTCTAGCTATATCCTGGTCATGAAGATTCCCTTGGACAAATTCCTCTGCCTAAATGGAAATTAGGCATCTTGTTTCACTGACACTCTAACCATGCACATCAATTATCTCCATGCTTCCTTTTTTTTCTTTATTTATTTTTTTTGTTTATTTGTTTGTATGACAACCACCATGTCCTGGATTGATGATGTACTTTCCTGCAACATTGTTGTAGGGAATGTATGACTACACAATGGCATTTACACTACAAAAGAGATGTGGTCAAATCCATCCCAGATGGCAAGTAGTTTGAGTGAGTGCATTGCAATGGTTGCTGTTTAAACTTGTATTTAATGGTGTCCACTTGATCAGTCGTGATTCAGTTGCCCAAGACACGTGTTAATACCAGGCGCAAACAGGGACTAAGGCATCATATCACATACTAAACTGGAAGGATGTATGTTCTAAAACAGGATGAATCTATAATGCTACAATGTTCCTACAGTTCAATTATGGTGATATACTGCATTTGTCAGGAAGATCTGTTTTGCCCTTTGTTTTTTGACATGGGACAACATAAGATCCCTCTGGCAAAGGGTGAGCGGAGCTTCCTGATGTCCTTCAGAAGACCAGGTAACTCATTCTAAAATTTAGCTGGGACTGAGATGGGATCTAACTGGCCTGAACCCTGAAACCTCTGTATAAGACATGGAGTTACCCTGGTTGGGCTGAAACCCGATGGTTTCTGAGAACTGTATGAGGCCGAGCCATGTGAGTCTCACTGTCACTTATTAAAATTTGTAAATATGAAGTTTACTTACAACAAGATAAATAACAGAAATGCAACCTGTCCTAGTAGGTATTTAGGTAATGAGGGTCATAGATCAGAAAAGGTGTAACATTTCTGTGACAGCATGAAGGGTATAAGTCAGTCAAGTAATAGTCAGATTGATAACAACTACAGTAAGGTATAATGGATGCAGGGGAACTGTATTTTTAAACAAAATGACAATCAATGGCAGTATCACAGTGCTCACAGTACAGTGCTATAACTGTTTGATGCAGTTGCTTTGTGAGGTGTCAAAGATTGTTCTGCTTTGAATTGTACAGATTTTAAAGTGTTGGTTTGTTGGTTGCTTCCTTTGTGATTTCTGTCCTAAAGACTTGGTACAGTTTGGTGTGTCGGCATGCGTATATATAAAAAAATACAAGTATGCACATTGACATTCATAGTATAACATAGGAATTTTATGTGTATATACTGTATGTGTATGTGTATGTGTATGTGTGTGTGCGTGTGCTACGTGATGGAACGAACAGCATAGTTATTAGCTGGCAGGGATAATTGGAATCTATGTAGGTGGCATGACCCAGCTGTCCGCAGCAGGAAGGCCCAGAGCTGAGCGTGACCTCAACTACTGACCTTACAAATGCAATACAGTGACCTTTAACCCTCCTCGCATTAAAGAGACAGTATTGTCTTTCTGCAGTCAGCCAGCAAATTAGAGCACAAGGGGGCAAAGAATCTTCTCCTATTCTGCTTGTTCAGATTGGTGTTGCATCCTGTTGTATTGTCATTAAATTTCTACAAGAAATATCACTGGGGTGCAGTGTGACTTGTGGCAGGGAGCCATGAGGCACGTTTTAAACAGAACCTCACTCACTGTCTTTCTCCTTCCACACCAGTGTCTCACACATACAGGGACTCAATTTATGTCTTCACAGTAAAGTGCATGCTGGACAGAAAATAAAAGAATTGCTTGCAATGTTGATATACTTACAATGGCACAATCACACTTAATATAAAAACTATGATCTTTGGAGTATGATCATTCATCTCTACTACATGCTTCTGGTTTCTGTGTGGCCTTAATTGGCCTTTGCTACTTAACGATGTAGTTCCACTGTTCCATCTTACACTTACTAACACTAAATAATTGTATATGTAATAATGGATCTTTTATACAGAGTGGCATCAACATAGCTGTTTCCACTACAAATGGTGGATACACACAAGGGTTGCATGTCAGAACACACAAACGTGATGGTGGCCTTATGGTTAAGGTGCCTATGACATAAGGTTTTTATTATATGTCACCATGTTACCTCTTTCTCTCTGCCCTCTAGACTGTGTAAACTGTCAAAAAAGAGATAAAGGATAGGCTTCCAAAGTATATAAGCACCCTGAATATATGGTACAATATTTCTCGAGTTCCTCACATGTCCTTCTTGTCTCCCACTGCGCATCAGTCACCAAAGGGGCAGGTAGGCCTCTCTTGGGGAACATTAGAAGACAGATATCTGTCAAGATGGAAGCAGTGCTCCCTTAGGCTGTCACTGAGCGACAAGCTCAGTGTCCCCTTGCCTGCTCTTCAGTATCACAGTAACACTGTTGAGTGACTGGAAAGCCCTAATGGATGCAGGTATCTGCTGTTTGTCTATAAAAGCCCTTTGTGAAAAGAAAAAAAGATAGGGAGGGAGAGAGTGTGGAGGGTTTCATATGTTTATATGTAGGGACCCCTTTGATGGCGAAGTGTTTGGTAGCTTGTGCATTGGTGTGAAGAAAATATAATGAGGACACACACGTCTGTGTGTGTGTGTGTGTGTGTGTGTGTGTGTGTGTGTGTGTGTGTGTTTCGAGAAAAGAGAAAGTACACGAGTATAAGTAAATACAGCTGTGTGTGTGTTGTTAAGCAAGTGTCCAGCATACACATTTATGTGTGCATTATGTCATTAGCGCAGCTTTAAAGGCTTGGCTGAAATCTGCAATAAATAAGAAGAGTTCAACAACACACAAAGTTATCAGGGGAAAAGAGTTTCCTAGTCAATCCATCATTTAGATGAATGTTTCTCAATCTATTCGGCACACATTGAAAATAAAAACTAAAAAAAAACTACTTTTGTTTCAGGCAATAACACACAGAGTGGTGAACTTTAACACCAAATGAGAGATTTTATTTCCTTCTCCCAAGATATATGATTTGATCAATTATTGGGAAATGCTAGCCAAAGCACAGGCTAAAACACAATGTTTTAAAGAATCACTCCCTGTTTTTAGTGGGGGGTTTTTTCTCTATATAATTGTCATGTCAATCTCTTCTGTATTCATTCCAAAATAATTCCTGGGAACCAAACAAACTTTCTTTGAACATTTGAACTAAAAATATACTTGTTTATTTTCTTCCAAAACTCAGTGGTTTACCACGAAGTAAATCATCAGTAGATGTTAAAGGATCAGTCAATTTGAATGTTTGACTAAATTTTCCATTGTGTAGAGAATTTGGGAGTAGTGTCCAGGAGGTGCAAACTGTGTAATTTTTCTCATACTAACACCCAACAAAACCAACAGAACGCACAACTTCCCCTTAAAATGAACTACTGTACTTTATTAATCTGAACTTGATACCTTAACATTGTTTTATAGTCTCTTATTCTATGGGTCCCACATGCACGCTTACAGGGACCACACAGATTCATCCCACCACGTCCTTCATTTCACAATCCAAATCTCTTTTTCCTCCTCACTTCATCTTCTCCCTATCCTATATCCCTCCCTATTCCTCAGTGCCCTTCTCTTTCTCTCTTGCTATTTTCTTCTGAACTCTCCTCCTTGCTTTCACTAACAACTTCTTCTACCAGTTGTCTTTTTCTTGTTTACTCATTCATACCTGGCCTCTTCCTCTCCGCTTGTAGTCCCCTGATCAAATGAGCTACTGTCTAGCAACCTAGAGTATTTTCCAGAACATGAAATAAGAACAAAAAATCCACTAAGTTAAAAGTGGTTGGTTGTTCATATGTAAAAAGGTTACATTTTGGTGCAAAATGACCACTGTCATAGTATAGTGTGTGAGACAGGATAAAGGAACAGGATGGAACAAGAGGTAAATTAAAATTAATAATAAAAAATATTAGTGAAGAAATACAGCAGTCTTATATTGTTTTGCAAATAAAGAACTACTAAAAACAGCAAGTGCTCTGTGTGTGCTTATGTGTGTAGGGTTGCATGTGCCTACTATCATTGGTACACTTGTACATACTTACAGTAAGAAGTAGAAGAAGTAGATAATTAGATCTTTCAAAATCAGGTTACAGTAAACTAAAAGGACACAACACGAAATAATGTCCACAATAAAAGTAGCTCAGTGAGTAGGGCAGTCATCTGTGAACCCCAGGGTGGGTGGTTTCATTCCCGCTTCTGCCAGGCTACATGTCTTGATGTCCTTGGACTAGACACTGAAACCCCATAGCAGCACCAACATGTTCTGTTTGACAGCTGTCCAAAAACAATTTCCCCAAGGAGATCAATAATGTATGTAATTATTATTATTAATAATCACCATTATTGTCATCTGTAGGCACATCTCACTGTTTTTAAGCAAGATTTGGCCCAATGACCTCAAGAAGGGTGTTAATGCCTTGAGAGGGAGTGTAGGAGAGAGAGAGAGAGAGGAGAGGAAAGTAGAGATTAGACAAGAACAGTATGACTAGTAGAAATTAAGCAAGATTGCTGAGAAATGAAAAGACAAAAAAGTCAAGCAAGAGAAAGAGATACAAAAATATACTGGGGGACACAGAGCACCGACAGACTGCGGATAGAAGTAGAGTAGATGGCTCGGCCCTATTGTTTCAGGCTAATTTCAAGGGATCAAACCAAAGCACAGCCCCAGACATAGACAGAGCTACAGCAATCTGTTGGGAAATCTCCCCTCTAATTGGCTCCACAGAAAAGGCCACCACCAGTGTTCTGCAACATGCTCTTGATTGCTTAACCTCCCCACATACCCGGCTGTACAAGCAGCTAGCCCTGCCAATCATTCACCACAATGACAGATTGCAGGGCCTAACAAGGCGTGCGGGGTTAACAGTAAGTGATTATTTTATGATGTTTGAAGAACGTTTTTCAGGTTTAAATAATAAAAAACGTCAATCAGTGAGACAGTCAGCATGCCTGAAGGATGGAAACTTGACCATCATTGTATGTGCATGTGTGAGTGAGATAGTAAGGAACAGTGAGAGGCTTTGTTTTAAAATGATTTATAACAAAAGAGAGCAGCAGCTGAAAATTGTGACAACGACAGTTCCATACAGTAAGTTCACATGCATCTGCCTGCTTTGTCCAACTACCACCTGCCCATCTATACATCAGGCACTGTCACTGCAGGGCACTACAACTCTCCACCTACAGTCACACACACACACACACACACACACTGCAATCTCTGTCAGCATCGTGTGTAATGAAGTCATGGCTGGAATATCTATTCAGCTAAAGAACAATGCAGCTTACCCAAGGATTATCAATGAATGTAGATCGGTGTCGGTATATTCATATATATATAAATGAGCATGCTGTTTGCCTGTGTGTACCAGAAAAATACACTTTCAAAAGCATAAAACTTACATTACCTGCAATAATAATTATTTACTTATTTTTTTATTCAGAGAAGATTCACTGAAGATTTACAGGAACGTCCATATCAAACTCACACTTACAGCAGGAGCTGCCCAGTGCAACCACAGGGTTTCACAGTAGTGTTGATGAGGAAGGGTCAAGCTTTGCTTTTTCACTTGTTCCAACTCAATTTAATCCTGCCAGTCTGGGGAACTGAACGGGTCACCACAAGCTCGCTTGTCTAAACTTCAGGCCACCACTGCCCCCAGAACAATTGGTCAGTTGTGTTCACTGCAACAGAGTCATTTTGTCCAAATGGCAGCAGAGGGAGGGAAAACAGTGAAATTCACCCTATCACAGTGGAAAAGTCAGTGGCTAATTGACAAGAGCCGACATAATCATCTTGCACAGAAAGCCTGCTTGGGCCCGATAGTGGCGACAGTCCCGTACTGGGATGACTCATTGTTTCCGAGACCTCTCATATGTGTCACATTAGGAGGAGACAACAGACAAAACATAGTTCTCGCCCTTTCCTTCATCTCTCCATTTTTCCAGTCTCCTCTTCGCCGTCATCCTCCACTTTTTCCTGTCGTCATGTTGCTTTTACAATTTGGGTTCCCATGTATTTATTATCTCGTCTTTCATCATCCCTACCTCAGTCTTACTGATGTTTCCCATTTCTTTATTCTGTTTCGTTATACAGTTGCAACAAAAAGTTAACTATTTTCTGCAAAGACTGGTCATGAAATGTGATCTGATCTTCACCAAAGTCACAAATATAAACTAATGCAATATTTGTAAGCTGATAAATCACAATCAATCATGATCTCTCATATCTTTACTGAAAATACCCAATATACATACAGAGTGATGATGGAAAAATGTAAGTAAAGCAGCAATAACCTCAAGCAAGCACTTCCTATAGCTGTGGATTAGACCTGAACAAAGTTCAGGAGGAACTTTGGATCATTCTGCTTCAGCTCAGCCATTTTCTCAGGAAGTCTGGTGTGATTGGCTCTCTACATGTCATTCAACACCATCTCCATTGGATTGAGCTCTGGACTGGATTTACCTTCATGTTTTGGGTCACTGTCCTGCTACATCACCCACCTGCACACCTTGCCATCATGGAGGGGAAAATTCATTCCCAAGTTTATCAAGGTGTCCTACAGGATAATGTCAGGCTGCCCTGCAAGCTGAAACAGTCAGATGTTTCACTTACTTTTTCCACGATCACGTTGTATGTTTGATGGGTGTGTTAGAAGAAGACGTTAAGGATCATGATTGTTTGTGTTTTATCAGCTTAGAAATATATGTGTATGTTGATGTTTGTGATGTTGGTGAAGATCAGATCACATTTCATGACCAACTTATGCTGAAAACCAAGACACTAAAAAGAAGTTCACTTAGTTTTTCTTGTGACTGCATGTCACTTTTTCTCCCCATCAGACAGAATATGAGCTTTCTTTTTAATCTCATTCAGTTCAGATTTGTCAACTGTACCTAATGCTGTGTTTCTGTGTTTCTCACTTTTCTCATGTCCTCGTTTTCTTATCTACTATCTCACACATTTTCTCTACATCATTAACTCAGTGTTTTGTTACTATTTTGGCAACAAACAGATTTTTACCTTGTATCTGCTTACCTTCGGCTTGTTAATAATATGGCTCGGGTGGCCCTGTTATCAGATCACCAAAGGTTTCCCAGTCTCTTGGACACACATTACCTTGTCAAATCTGTGAGAGATATAGTGTTATCACTTTTTTGTCTATGCCAAGAGATGATGCCCGTTCAAACTGCATGTGATCAAATCCTGGTTCTTTCTTGTCCTGTCAACACAAATGTTAAAATGCAGATAAAAGATAAAGAAAGAAGCAAAAAGAGGTGAAGTGAATGGCAGGATAGGGAAAAGTTCTGAGTTGAGACAGCCAATAACAAGGAGCTTTCCAACAAGTCTGCCTCAGTGTGTGTGTGTGTGTCTGTGTGTGTGTGTGTAATGATGCGTGTGTCCCTGGTGACAGGCACTCTTAGCGACTTACAGTATGTGTAAGTGTGCTATGACTATATGAGAGATGGGAGGAGCGGGAGTAAGCCCTTCTAAATATGCATCTTAATGGCTGCTCTGTTCCCACCATTCAAACTGAGTGATGGAGAGACTGATGGTAAGAGAGGCAGGGGATGAGAAGAAGTGGTGTTGGATGTTTTCAAGAGGGCAGCCAAGACAGGGACATAGAGAGAAAGACAGTGAGTTGAAAAGACAGAATGCTGTAAGCAAACGTCAACAAGAGACAAGCAATGTGAGGAGCCACCATACCTGATTCCTTCAACTGTGGCCCCATTCCACTGTGATACACACACACACACACACACAC
>JAUBNQ010000011.1:8272042-8284781 GCA_032353495.1 Ctenopoma kingsleyae
AATATAGAATATATATGTGTGGCCGAAGTATGTGAATTTGTGCCTCCAGTAACTGCTGTGACCCCCTTTTGAATGAGTAACTGCAACAACTAAACATTTCTGATAATTATTTACCAGCTCTGCACTTTAGCTTGGAGGGAGTTTAGCCCATTAAAGAACAGCTTCAGTTCAGAGATGCTGGACGGCTTCCTTGCATTAACAACCTGCTTCAGGTCCTTCCACAGCATTTCTATAGGATTGAGGTCAGGACTCGCACTTCCAACCATTCTTTGGTAGAACAACTTGTGTGTTTAGGGTCTGCTGAGCTGTACCTCATGGATGGATACACAGATATTTCTCTTGAGAATTTCCTTGTAGAACTCAGAGATAATAGCTAAATTAATGATGGGAAGCCGTCCAGGTCCAAAGGCAGCAGAGAAGTTCATGTTTCACAGGTGGGATAAGGATCTTATGTTGAAAATGTGGAGGGTTTCAACAAGACAGGGCCCAAAAACTCAGTTCATTCAACACTCAACAAACCCAAGAAGACATACAGTGCATGACTGAACCACTGCACATATGTGTGTCCTCTGTGATTAGAGATATTTGTACTGTAACTGTCTATGTACATGACACTCCCAAGACTAAACATATTGCACAACAGAATTTTAGCAATGCGTGTGAAGGAATTTGTCTCAGTGACACTGGTGCAGCAATTGAGATTTTGACAACAGACTATACAGTATGTCTATGTACCGCTGTGGGCTTTAGTGTGTATTTGTGTGTGTGTGTGTGTGTTCTGGTTCTATTTGTGCTGTGATCCCACGCGGCAGTTAATGTTGTGTGAAAGGTGTGGGCTGTGTGAGCTTTGCGGGTTCCCGTGCTAAAGACTTCAGTTTATTGATCGGCCTCTCCCGTCTCCCACCTTCTCGATCAAATTCCCTTCATTCCCTCTCTCTCTCTCTGTCATGATTTGCACTACCCATCCCCCAATGGTCCATTGATCTAAGAAGCCCAATAGGCATAGTAGTATTTTGAGTCCAAGTCTGAGCGTAGAGAGTGTAGGAACAGAGAGACAATTTTGATGACACAGATTGAGAAAAATAGTGAATTTTACACTTTTCACATTTTTATGTGTTTACCACAAGGAATATTATTAGAGATTACATGAGGCATTATATAAATGTTTATATAATTATTATTTTATTTATTAGTGATAATTTCTACAGTTCACATAAAAATTATGTACTTTACATGCCACATTTAATCTAAATCTAACACACAACATTATTCTAGTGTGCAGGATCCATATGGTCTGGACAAATCAGCCTGTGTTATGCATATGATTAATTCTATTATTAATTGAAAATAGCAACTAGTCTCACTTTGAAATGTTTTTATCTGTTCTCAGTTCATTGTGTAAAAAACATTTCACACCATTTCTGCAGAAAAACAAAACTTTGGCTGATAAATGAAGTTGTCCGTTTTAAATAGATGGAGAAACAGCGAAACAAAAAGAGAAAGTGTGTCTATGAGACAAAGCTGGAGTCCAGAGGATTTGTGAAGACATGGTGAAAGAGTGAAAAAAAAGGAAACTGCAGCAATGGAGCAAGCACCCAGCCTCTGAAATAACCATCACTGCGAGGAAGAGCTCAGCTTAAAGTATTGACAGCTCTGGCTCCTTTTTCCCTTTAGTCTGCATTTGGCTTTAAAATGTTTTTGGCTGATGAATAAATCATATATTTCTATTTTTCTACGGCTATTTTCATTCAGACTCAAAAACATCCTCACTTTGACAACATCTATTTAGGAACACTACACTTGCTGTTTCCACTGGACTAAAAACAAATACGCATGTTACCCTCCCGCAAGAAAAATAAAATCTGTCTGTTATTGAGTCTGGTAACCTCTCATCTGCTTTCTACAGAGCAGGAACAGCCTCCAGAACATGATGCTTAATCAGCATTAGCTACATAGACACTGCTACGAACAGCAGTCAGAAACTGAACTGGGTCCCTCCAGTGGTGGACAAACGTTTTACAGAAAACAATTATTTACTGTAGAAAATGATACGATCTAAATATTTATATGTGGCCAAAGTATGTGAACTTGTGCCTTCAGTAATGGCAGTGACCCCCTTTTTCAGCAGTAAATACAAATATTTCTGATAGCTGTTCAGCTCTGCACTTGGGCTTGGTGGAAGTTTAGCCCATGACAGAAAAGCTTCAGTTCAGAGATGCTGGTTGGCTTCAGGGCTTGAACTGCCTAATTCAGCTCCTTCCTCAGCATTTCTATAGAATTAAGGTCAGAACCTTGACAACACACTTCCAAAACACAAATGTTTTTTTAACATTCTTTGATAGAACGTGTGTTGAGGATCATTGTCTTGCTGCATGATTCACTTTCTGACATTTCCCTGTAGAACTTCTGTGTGCAACCACATGATACTGTACCTGTATCATTCTGTATCAATTGGGATATAACCTGCGTATGGAGAATCCATGTAATCCTGTGAAATTAATATTGACTTATGGCACATTGAAGACACCTAGGTACATCATTCCACTCTACCGCTCATTTGACAAGATAGAAACAGTCAGGGAGAAAGTGAGAGACTGTTTAAGAAAGCTTCTTCCTGTAATTACTGTGGCAGCACTCAGCAGCCTTCCCCACTGGGATTAGTCAGACAGGACCATTCACAATACAACACACACACACAGAATCTAAGTTATTCACAGGAAAATGAACCATTATTTTGGAGCACACCAGAAAAAAAAAACTTTGATATTTGCATGGACTGATAAGCACCATGTACAGAAAGACGCACACACACGCAAGCACACACACCACATGCTGAGGATGAGCACTGGCACCGTCTTTATGAGTCATCAGTAAAGAGCCTGGCAAAGCACCCCCAGGATAATCTCTCCCTCTCCCTCTGTGTAAGGACGTGCAAGTGTGTTCCGGCTGTGACGTCTGTGGCTCTACTTCTGCCTGTGACTAAGTCATCCCCTCTTTTCACTTTCCTTTCTGCTTTCTTTTTCTTTCTTATCATCAGTGAATACTGATGTTTGCTGTCTTGCTCTTTTCTGTCCTGTCTCTCTTTTTCTATTAAAAGCAGAACCTTTAGGATTAAAATCCAATGATAGTTCTTTACTGCTAATGTTTTAGTTCATACAATAATTCAAAAAAGGTTACAGCACATCACCTCCCTTCAAATAGAAGGAATCTGCTGTGTAAGTAAACTAATCTGTTAAACCTCAAACTTTTTCTGTCATGCCTCCTTTGTGATGGAAGGCCAATGTGATTAAGGACGGCGTGATAGCTCAATGTGTACAGTGGTCATCTTCGAACCCAAAGTTTTGAATACACCAATACCGTGAATCCTCGCCCCCTCAAAGGGGCAGTCTGTCCAGAATCTTCCCAAGGGCATCAAGTATTATTATTAACCTGTCAACTGTCACAAGACTCAATGTTACATTATGGAAATCACACATAGTGGTCATTTTCACTAAACTAATTACATTTGCAACTGAGTTGTGTGATTATATAAAGAAGCACACTAAACCAAGAAATTATTTATATTTATATTTATTTATATTTTTTGATCCTACAACACTGGAAGAAGAGCACCTTTTCTGTCTCTGTCTTATCTGCGGTGGAAGACTGTTCTACATAAGCTGGCAAGAAGTTCAGGGTTAGTAAAAATATAATATATGGAATGATGATATATCATTTGTCTTGGGGCTAAAGATAACACAGACACAAAAGAAAAACAGTCTTGGATGTATATTCTTATTGTATGCACCTTTGAATTGAAATGTAAGGCTAAATTCAGACCATTTCGCTATGTTTGAAACAATGCAGCATTAAAGGGTGATCCAGCAAAATGCCTTGTGCAGAGAAAAAGTTGTAAATGGTTCTATGGAACTTTTTCTGCAATGAAACATGACATTATTCTGCAAAAAGCTGTATTGGTCAAGTGAATGCAAGCATACATTTAAGATGGATTACTATGTAACATGAATGTCATATTTATGTTTACTTCAAGACCATCATGACCAAAGATGAAACAGGTGCAGCAGAAATAACTTTGCAAGGTTGAACAATGACAATCACAAACCACTGCCTTTTCAACACTTCCTGGCAGTGGATCATCAAACTTGTATGTCTGTACAATAGCTTGACATCTCAGCATCTTTCAAGTTCACAGAGAATTTTTGAAAATTATTGACATGTGTGTGTGTATGTCTGGTACATTCTGTATTCAGCTCAGGGGATGAAATCAGAGCGGAACAAACAACAGTTGGGCACCACATGATTAATATCCCCTACTGACTATATTGTGTGTTTGCATAGGAAAATCTTCAGGGATACAAATCTTGTTTTTGCAGTTTTTCTATTTACATACACTTGTAAGTGTGCATATACAGTATCCTGATACATTCAGGGAGGAGTCATCACTCTTTAAGACAGCTAATGGAGTACTAGTGTGACAAAAGTTATTCAGAGACAATGTTCTGAATAATCGTGTTTGCCCTTGAGCCAGCACTGATTGCTTTCTGTCGGGTTTCATTCAGTACTTCTGGAACAAAATATGTCAAATAATTTGATTAGTTGGGTACACATGGAACGACACCCTCCCTTACCTTAATTTGCTTTTGCTTTAAGTCAAAATTAACATTAAAATATGAAAATTACATTTTGGAAAAAGAATGTGCTTCAGAACACTGTTTGGCAAGTCACTTGAAAATTATAACAAATTACTTATAACAAATTACTCACTGAAAAAGCAATTACATTGTTTTACTTATTACTCATCAGCAAAAATAATGCTTTACATTACTTGTTACTTACTTACTACTTTCATTACTCACCCCAGCTCTGTCACATGCATTTAAACAACTCCAAATTGTCCACACTCTTCTTGTATTTAATATGTGTAGATACATGGTGTGTTTTAAAGCAGACAGCACTGCAACAGTTTCTGACAATCTAGCTGCTGTCTTAGTTTAGCTTAGCGGCGTATCAGACTGGGATGCAGAAGGTGGCAGGATTGAATTCCAGCCCAGACTCCCAGCCCATCCCCCATACCAGGTGTGTTGATGAGCAAGACAGTCAGCGCTAGTCAGTGAGGTTATTGTTGCCTACGTAGGCATGACGTCAGAGAAAGTCGGCATCAAGCCGGACATAAAACTAACTGGCATGCACTGCACGCCAATCATTGGTGATCGAATCTGCGCAGAACTTGCTCATTTCAAACGAGCCTATAGTCAGGCATGAAATAATCATGACTAATCGACTAATCAAAAAAAAAATTGAAAGATTAGTCGACTACCAAAATAATCATTAGTTACAGCCCTAACACAAACACACACACACAGGTAAGAAGGAACATATGCTATGCGACTAAATTAATTATCTTCAGAGAGAAAAATAGAAATGCTCTGTCTAGAGCACTTGGTACCAAATGTCTTTGGATGAACTGATCAATAAAGAATTAAAGTGAAATCACTTCTAATCACTCCTTATTTTAACACATGATCACTTCAATAACCTTATGACTCCAGAGAATGGAGAATTACAATTATGTAGCTGACAAGGGTTGAAATAGCTAATCAGTGGATTTTTCAGTTCACCTTTGGCAATTTAATGGTATATAACTGTATGCAAGTAATGTCTGTACAAATGAGGAAATAACTTTCTCTTATTTTCAAACCTGCATATCCATCTTTCCCTCACTCACTCAATGAAAGTACACCGCCCCTCCCTGTCTGCACAAAGCCAGTAAGACACACCACTATTTAGCTTCTCTGGACTGGTTTGAATAAAAGATGAAAAAAATGTATGTATTGTATGTACTGGTTGCTGACTTGGCTGTCAACTCCCAAAGCCATCAAAGTCTAAAACTGAGGCTTCAAGTTAAAACAGTTGCTTTAAATTAAAACCACACATGTCCATCTGAAGACACAAAGGGCTGTGGAGTGCAGCTTGGGAATCCCTGAGGAACAAAGAAATAACAAAAGAAGGAATAAGAGAATGTAATAATTAATAAGACGTTTAAGCCCTACAATTTAAAAATGTTAACTCAAATGTTTTGTTATATACTGTAACTCCAGTTAAACTTACAATATGCAGACACATACTTTTACACATGTAATCCATACTGTATATTATAAACTAGAGAGACTGGATATTGTAAATATTGCCAAGCATCGTATTCTTGTCTGACAATGCCTCCTCTTGGAAATTCCTGTTCTCAGTAGTGGTTTCATATCGTAACCCCCAGTGATTCAAGAGCTAATCAATTCTAGGGTATGTTCACTGAGGTGTAGCTTACACACACCCACAAACTTTATGGTAGCAAAATTGTGTAGTAAGCAGGAAAGGCCATCCCATATCTGCACATATGCAATTCTATTCACAATTACAGTATATGCTCAGATATAATTTTTATGAAACACCATATGGAAAACTCAGTATATTTGAGAGTGAAGGTACCAGTAGAGGGCAACTGTTCAAAACTAAAAATGCACCATCTCATTATTTCCTCTTTCTGTCTATCTTTGAATCAAATAACTGATTCTCAAACAGCCTCTAAATAGGTTCACTGCCGTCCTTGTTTTTCTCTCTCATAAACACCTCAGAAGATCATTCTCACAAACACACACACATCCTGTTTTGATGGAAGCCGACCACTGATTCTGTTTTTGCTCACGTCTGATATCAAGCCGACCGCCCTCCATGATTCATTATGCGGCAGTTCACTCAGATTTGAACTGCTCTGTGTGTCATTTCTTATTGTCATCATTGTCTGGAGAGTGATGAGGATGTCCCTGCTGCGTGTATTTGTGTGTGCATGCGTGTATATGCGGAGGTGGGGTGTTTGACATGAGATGAGTGCTCCACCAGTGATGGTCGCAACACAACACAAACAGAATCTTTTTGGGATGAGAGAATACTACGTTTCATCTGATGCTAGCTAAATACACACCACTATGATAACAACAAAAGAATAACAGGAAAACATAATGAGTAGGATAAAGGATGTGTCAGTCTGTAGGCTTGAGCACGTGAGTATTTGTAGAAGGGTTTGACAGTGTGCTGAGATCATGTCTATCTGCAGACACAGACATGAGACCTTCCAGCTATGCTGTTCACACAGCCTTGGAGAATCAGACACTGTCACTCAAGCTCTCCCTCTCTCTTACACACACACACACACACACACACACACAGGGAGCAGCCATTCCCTGTGAGGCAGCAATAATCTGTCTTCTAAACCCAAATGCATGCTGCAGACTTCCACTCAGAATGAACGCACAGTGATGTGCGCAACATAAACAGGCACCTCAAAGACTCAGTTGTGACACAGCAGAAACAAATAAACAGTTTTTGCCAGCCAGGGCAGAAACAGGCCAGCTGGTCTGACATCACTATAATTAGACCAAACAAAACCTGAATCTGTAGTCTGACATGAAAGCTTTCAGTGTTCCCTCAGACAGCAGCTAATTTGTGAATGACACGTTCATTTCACACTGTGCCTGTTTATTTTGCAGGAGCAGAGGAAATACATTTTATGTTTAGCTTGCTTATAATGTAGGTAAATAGTGAGAAGGCTTTGTTATAACCCCTCATGTTATATACTTACATTTATATGTTTACAGGAGTAAAAGCCACAGCCTAGTGATATTTGTGTCAAGCATTGCCAAACATTTGTTCTAGTCTGCAATCTTTGTACTTAACATTTCCATCAAAGCATTCAGTGACCTCTCATTCCCTATACAGACACATCACGCACTTACATACTGTATCACTGTCTTTTTAGAATCTGATTTCCATTCGAGAGCTGTCTAACAACAGGCCTCTGCTTCAGGTTTCCTTGAAATACTGATTTAGTGTGCGAAGGCTACCAATAGACTGCAGCTATTACCTCATCAAAGAGTTTAAACCTCAATTTTACAGCACTGATTTCTTCATAAGTCGAGTGATCCCAGATAAGACTGCAGCAAAAGTAATTCAGTCTCTAGAAAAAGGAATAGGCCTACTGGCTAGAAATTAATGAGCTATTAAAAGGCGCTCCGTGATGGCCATCTCCATTCTTTGTTGCCCAAGAAGGCCACATTAAAAGCATGGATTAAGTTGTAATGTGGGATTTATGTTCTTTTCTAGAGAGTGCACATGACGAGTTGAAATTTGGACTCCCACCACAGTATCCAGTAGAGAGTCTTTATAATTTATATATTTTATATTTCCGCAATGACAGCACCTAATTTCCTTGTACTTCT
The DNA here is from genome assembly GCA_032353495.1 of Ctenopoma kingsleyae. NCBI lineage: Eukaryota > Metazoa > Chordata > Actinopteri > Anabantiformes > Anabantidae > Ctenopoma > Ctenopoma kingsleyae. The sequence goes on from JAUBNQ010000011.1 coordinate 8,280,310, forward strand.
TACAGTGACAATAAAGATGTTGTGATTCTGAAGAATGACCCCAGTGCAATCACAAAGCCACTCCATCTGCCACATCCAGACCCTGACAGCATGATGATGATACTTCTATTGTCTTCAAAGGAATAATGATCATCTACTATAGGTTACTGGTTTATGTTCACTTTAAATTTCAATGACACCACAAAATGAAAAGTATTAAACTAAACAATTTAAGATCTTTGTTCAAATTTAGCTCAAATTTAAAAATAGAAAAGTTATTATTTCATTGGTGGAAAATACATACAGCATGTATCAATGCAGATGTATATCCTTCATATCTCAAGCACTTTTTAAAACTTTGGCATTAAAAGGGCACAGGGGAGATTGAGCATTTTTTATTCTTTTTTTTCTTTTCTTTTATTTTATTTATTTATTTATTTTTTTCATTTTTGGCATCACACTGGGCTGACTTTTTTCTGGCATACAAACAATTAATAAATTCATTAGAAAAAAAACCCTCAACAGCTAAATTAATAACCAAAATAGTGTATTTTTGAAAAACTATTTTAGAAATATCAGCTTCATATATAACATATTTTAAAATCAGTGTTATGAGAGCCCACAGGACTAACTGATTGAGTGTCATCTTCTTTTACTGCAATATCACTATTTGGATAATACTGATATTTGTGATAATTTTGCTCATTATATAATCGTGATACAAAATTGAGTTTCATCTCTAGATGTGTCATGGGATATTAAATAGTACTATCTAATACTGAGTCACGCTTGTTAAGGAACATCAATTTCATATATGCAAGTCCTGTGATTTTATGTTAGAACAAATATAGAACAATTATCCACATTAGCAAGCAAGTCTCAGAGGGTTTGCATGAAAATTGAAGAAATGTTAATGTTGAAAGATGACATGAAACTGCCATTATCGCCCACTCTCCTAAATGTCTGAAATATAGAATACTTTGTTGCAATCTCTTTGGTAGTACAACTTGAGTTAATTTATGAGTTGGCAACAGCAATCAACAAACATTCATCGTTAAAAAATATCAATTTAAAATATGATGCTGACATTAAAGTCAACATAAAATACACATGATGAAACTCCTTAAATCATTAAATCTGTGAACTTAAACATTCATGTTAGAAACAAATGGATGTGTCGCCCTCTAGTGACTCAATACCAACCACTCAACCCATTATTACCACAAATGTCAGAACCATCCTGATCATTATGCTTAGCATTATCTTATGAACACAGAACAACAGAACAGTAATTACAATGCACCAAGTGTCAAACAATTGCTGTTTCTGCTCTTGGTTTTATTTGAGAAAGAACTTGTTCGAAATAACTGTGTGTGTTTGTGTGTGTACTTTGAGAGAAAAAGAGAGAGGAAGGACAGATGTGATGTCTCTGGGTGTAAATAGATAACACAAAAAATACACACCATTCCATTTTTTTACACACTCACCATGACGAACATCACCACACAGTGACTCCGACTGTGCGACTGTCTCGCACCAGAGAAGGTGTTCACTTGTGTGCACATGTCTACCACGTGTGTCAGTACATGCACGAGTGAAAGTGTGTTGCACTTGCATTGGGGTGCATTTATAGCCCCTTTCCCTGTTGCGATGACTCACCAATGAGTCACAGGCCAGTAAGGACAGTGTAATTGCGCAAGTCTGGAACCCCATCTCACGGTTTGACACGAGTCGGTGGCGTAACCTCATCATTAAGAGAAAGGTAGTCATGTTGGGAAAGGAGTCAAGAGAGGGTGAATGATGAAGAGGGTGATTCAACAATTACTGATGTGTCACAGTCAATATGAGGCATGAGGGGAGCGGGCACTGATATACTGAAAATGAATGGTTTCACTTGACAGGCTGGGGTGCAGCAAGTAGGCAAGTAGGAGGGAAAGCATGTAGGCACACATCCCTTACAGTCACAGGTTTGAATTACACATGCTGCATCTACTTGTGCCAGTGAGAGATAGGCGCAATGTAATGACAAGGAGTCTGTGATTCACACACATACTTGAATATACAGCCGCAAACACACAAAAAGAAACCTACCACTTACAGTATGGGCACACGCCCTTGAAACACAATGCCAATTCTGCTTCTGCTGTCTGCAAAATGTGTTGAAAAGATGCAAAAGAGCAAAGAAGATACAACTCCCATGGCTCTTATCACATTCTGTCCAGCTACAACTTGTGAAGCTATTATGTAGTGATGAAGCAAAGCAGGACAATGAAGGCGAATAATAACACATAATAAAAGCCTTGTAGAAATCACATTAGTTACATATGTCAACTGTATCCAGTCCAGTCTAGCAGAAAGGTTTCTCCACAAAAGAGGAGTGAAGGTATGTGGGGTTAGATAAACCAGCTCCCCATCCCCCAACAACCCAAGGTTGCCTTCACACAGCGTTGCTATTGCTCCTCTGTGGCATGATTCCCTTTTTTCATCTTTCTGCTGAATCGCTGCTTAAAAAGTAGACATAGTGTAAGAATGATTGTTTGTGTGATAGAGAGTGCATGTGTAATTAAGTGTCTCCATGGATTTGTGTGTTGATCTATTACCAAAGTGTTTTCATGATTATACTGTATGCAGGTCTCTTTGTATTCCCTGCACTCACTGCTCCACTGTGCCTGGAAGACTTACTTCCCAGAAGCTCCATTCATCAAATCTAACTGCAACCTTATGCATACTGGCTGATGATACATCTTGTTCTGCTAAAAATAGAAAATAACAGGCTTTCAAAATGCCTAGACATGTTGGACTGTAAACCTTCAAGCACCTCATCAACCTGTCCTACCTCCTAAAACATTGAGAGACAAGCTGCACAAGCACAGAGCATCTGTTTTGATATCACTTGCTGCCAAAAGAGTTGTCCATAATGAATAGTGCTACTAGGCTTGTTTTTTCAATTTCTGTCAAGATGTTGTATTTTAAACAGACAGACACACAATAGGATCTTTATGCTCCCTTTTAAATGCCCCCACCTCAGTTCATGCAAACAGCTGTTTCCAAACCTTTTAGCCAGTAATGCAAAATCAGAACGTTTTAAGAGGTTCTGCCTTCACAATTGGTTTTTCAAAACTAATGGTTTTGGATTGAGATATTCAGTACAGTTGACTCCATCAAGTAAAAGGCTAAAATGCTTCTCCAGTCACAATGCCAGGCACACTGCTAAAGCGTGGGTAACAACAGTACCAGGAAGCCCCAAAATAGAGACAGGAAGCCCATTGATTAAACACAATAAAACATGTGTAAAACCAGTAACTGTGTATAACCAGCTGTCACATAAGAGAAATAAAGGCAGAAATCCTTCTTACTCTATGAGCTGCTCCATTCCATGGGTTGGTATTCCTCCTTTTACAGTGTGACTCCTGGTTTTTACCTGGGAACATATGCAGATATGCATTAGCTTGGCAGCGGTTAGTACACACCTTAAATTTCATTGAGGTTTCAGGAAACATACAGAGTGTACATTCACTCAAACCACTGCTTTGTCTTTTGTCTGTCCTTTTGCATGTCACCATCACTGTCTCTTTAAGGACCTCTCTGGGCCTCTCAGATCTTGAGGTGTTAAGTTTCAAAGTTGTCCTCAAACTGTGTGATTTATGATGGAAACAGAACTAGCCCTGGCCCTGTCTCTGCTGTCTCTGACTTTCCTGTGTGTATGCACAATTTCTATCTAGTATCCCATTCCTCTACATGAAAGCTGCTTTCTACCCAAAGACTAATTCTACACATTAGAAAGATTTTCTTAATCATCACTCACAAGCTTTCTGTGTACCAATAACACTGACCTATTTCTGACTCAAGGAAACACACCATGAATCTAATTAATATTATTCATGTTAATGTGAGGTAATTATGCAGAGTTGCAGCACCTGGATAAACCGTGTATGGGTGGTGACACCTCTCTCGCCCTGGGCGTGCATGTTAATTAAGCGGAACATCTGGCAAGAATGGAAGCATGCTGTCAAGTTGAACCAAAGGCACACTCCCTTGATCCAAAGCACTGAAGTTTTGGAGGGTGAACTTCAGATAAATTTGGGATGTGCATATCACCACATGCCAAGATCTGCTCAAGCTGCAACTGATAAGTAGCCAGTTTGAAATTCTGGCAAAGTAAAGACAGCGGATGTTGACAGTGAGTGCAGTAAGGTCAATAAATGCAAAAAATACTTTTTACATGCTCCTACATTTAACTGACGTGTTCCTGGCTGTACAAGAATTGACATCAGGATTATTACTATTATTATTACATCCAAACCTGCTTCAAGGTGTGTGAGTGTGGGGCAGGGGCAGCTTTATTCAATTAATAAATTAAATAATCATTTAAAAACTGCATTTTTACTCTTGTTATCTTCATGTAATATTAAAATAATATAAATAAAATAAGTATTATTATAGTAGATATGCAAAAATACATATGAAGACATTTACTGAACTATTTCCTAGAT